>JAVJIF010002863.1:0-274696 GCA_038442645.1 Agave tequilana
TTGTGTAGTGGATCATATCCATACACACTATGCCTTAATAGTATATCTTGTTTTTGTATTTGATGAAGATTTGGAAAAATATTGTTTTGGAAAATACAGTTTTTATCATGAGCCAATATTTCCAAGTTACAAAAATAGTCCAATCTTTTATAACATGCCTTGATTTTGTGCAAGCATGTTTGTATATTAAAGTATATTGGTTAAACTATTTTTGTAGATTTTTATGTATTTTATAGGATTTTATTTGAGCCAAAAAGACAAACTTTTTTATCCTAGAAAACTGTTTCAGGCTTCGGATAAGTCGACTAGTAGCCTTTATTAGTCGACTAATCCTGGAGTCGGCCGACCGGACCGGTCGACCGATGTGCACAAACGTGCACGCCTTTGTGTACTGGAGAACGGCCGACCGTGCCGGCCGACCGCTCCAGAGAGCAGAGCTCTCTGGAAAGTTCGGCCGACCGCACCGGTCGACCGACAGAGAGTTGGACTCTCAGCTCCAGTGGGTCGGTCGACCCTGGCGGTCGACCGTGGCTCCAACGGTCAGAAATCCGACCGTTGGCGGTCGACCGGCCCGGTCGACCGGCAGCTCTGACAGACCCCAACGGCTAGTTTTCTGGCAGCCTATAAATTGGGGGTCTTGTCATTGTTTGAGCTAAGATTTTCAAGTGGGTTTTCACCAGTTTTTCCTGAACTATTTAGAGTTTTTCCTCCACTTGATTTAGAGCAAATATTTCCAATCAAAAGGAGAGATTTATCAAGAGTGTTTAAAAGAGATTCTTTGAGTTTTCCTCCACCACTCTCATCCTTGTTTTTCTCACACCACACTTGAGCTATCCATTGATTATTCATCCTATAGGTGTGTTGTAGTGAGAGCCTTTAGGTGATCAAAGTGTTGTGATCACCAAAGATTTCATCTTTGTTCTTTGAGAAACGGGCAAATGTGCTCGTGATTGTTTGGGTCCTAGTGAGGACTTGGTGTTTTCGGGTTCGGGTGCGAACTCGTGTTTGAGGTGCGGCCTCGGCGAGCCGGTGGGCTTGCGGTGTGTACGGGACTAGAGAGTCCGAGGGCTTGTAGGTGTTGCGGCACCGAGGAGAGATTCAGTGGGATCTTGCATAGTGGAAATCCTTCGTGTGTCGAAGGCGGGGGATGTAGAGCAAGTGTGCTCGAATCTCGAAACATACCCTTGTGTTTGCGATTGCTCTCTCTCTCTCTTTGTCTCTTGTTTATATCTTGCATTCAATTATTGTCTATCTTTATATGCATAATATATTCATTTGTGCTTAATTGATATACTTGCGTGGGATTGTTTGCTAACACTTGTATTCAACCAAGAGAGCCAATGCGGCACCTCAACCCATTCAAGGGGAATCTAGAGGAGTTTGTCCAGAGCCCTTCACGGGGAATTCGGCAATACTCTTGTGTTATACATAGTGTTTAGTGTTAAAGTTTAATTAGGTCATAATTATTTTTAGCTTCCGCATTATTTGCATCATTCATCATTAAGTGACCATTAGATTAGCCTTCACCTATTCACCCCCCCTCTAGGTGAACCTTACATGCACGTATTTCTCTTGAGTAGCGTTCTTCTTGTCTCTATCTGAATCTAAGGAGTCTTCATCTGACCTGGCAAGCTTATTGAAGTCATCTGAAAATTCGAACTCCTTACTCTGTGAATCTGCTGAACTGTCTGAAACTCTACCTTTCGCTCTGTCCTCCATTTTTTACTTTTCTTGCAACATTTCAAAGGCCATGTCTCTGCTAACAAAGGCTCTTTTCTTCTTTGCATCTCAAAGCCTGTATGCCTCGGTTCTTTGGTGAAACCAATGAAGTAACACCTTTTTAACTTGGACTCCACTTGTTCTTTTTTTAACTATCAATCAAACTGTATGTCGGGCATTCGAATATTTATAAGGTTGAATAGTCCACTGACTCTCATTTTCATATCTCTTCTGGGATCTTAAGATTAACGGTTTGTGAATGGTAATGTGTTCACTCGATAGCTCGCATGACTCACTCTATCTACCCAAAAACTTTTAACATGTCAGTGTATAACCTTATACCATGGGCACGCTCTGTAAGTGTCTGATTCATGAATTCTATTACTCCATTTTGCTCTAGCTATCCTGAAATAGTTAACCGTTGTTTAACACCTTAACTAACTAAGTACTCCTCGAATTCTGAGGATGTATACTCACACTCATTATTTGACCTCAAGAACTTTACCTTTGTCCTTTCTGATTCACCACCTTAGCTTTCTACTCCTTAAACTTCTGAAATATCTCTGATTTCTTCTTCAAGAAGTACACCCATATCTTCCGAGAGAAATTATCTATGAAAGTAACATAATAACATGCACCCCAATGAATGCAACTTGTAAAGGTCCCACATATCCGTCTATGAGATCTAATAATATCTTAGTTTTGTGCATTAAGGTAGTAAAATCTACTCTCAACTGTCTACCCAAAATACGTTGAAAGTCACCTAGAGGAGGGTGAATAGGTAATAATGCTAATCTAATGCAGAATACAACAATTTAAGCAAACAACAAACAGTCAATACAAAACAAGAAGTGAAGCCGGGTTCTCAATTAAAGGCTTTAAAACTTCTCCTCTTAATTCCTCTACAGAAGGGTTAAGGTGCACAATTGCCTTCTTGCTAATATGAGAAAAAATCGATAGTCCAACAATCAATAGCAATGTAATAACACAAATGTGATATGCTAGAAAGAACGAAAATTGCAAGTATGAGCACAAGTAGAACAACGAAAATAATAACATGAATAAGAGAAAGCAAGCAAACACAAGTCATTTGTTTCGAGGTTCGATCAACTTGCTCTACGTTCCCGCCTTAAACTTCTCCTCTTAATTCCTCTACAGAAGGGTTAAGGTGCACAATTGCCTTCTTGCTAATATGAGAAAAATCAATAGTCCAACAATCAATAGCAATGTAATAACACAAATGTGATATGCTAGCAAGAACGAAAATTGCAAGTATGAGCACAAGTAGAACAACGAAAATAATAACAAGAATAAGAGACAAAGCAAGCAAACACAAGTCATTTGTTTCGAGGTTCGATCAACTTGCTCTACGTTCCCGCCCTCACCGCGCGAAGGATATCACTATCCATTAAGGATCATCACAAAGGTATCACAACTACAAAGTCTACACAAGACGCAGAGTATACAACTCCAATCTTCAATCATCTACACAAGAGGTTGTACTAAACAAATAAAGTTTACAAGCTCTTGGACAAAGGTCACAAACTTTCTCTTTACAACTTTCTAGAGATTTAAGCGGAGAAATGAACCTCAAGAAGTTTGTGAGAGAAATTTCAACTGAAAAATTAAACTTGAAAGCTAATGATTTGAAATTGAGACCTTAAATCCTACCATCCCCATAGGCCATAGGATTGGCTTGCAAGCTTGTCGAATATTCAAAAAGGAGAGTTCATTCATTCCCATATTTAGCTGTGAAACATCAATCTCTGATCTTTTGCATCACATGAGAGATCGAATTGGACCAAGTTTTCTTTCCACAGGCCATGATAGTTTGGCAGAAGCCACATCAGATTTCTTGAATTTTTGTTTCTTCTTCCACTTTAAAGACCCATGAAGTCATATGTCACAGTAATTAATCTTTGAATAACTAGTCCATTTGTTGAGCACTCTCATATGAATGCAATATTTTCTACTGTGAAGCATGAAGAGACAAAGTAAAACAGTGTAACATTTGTGTGCATTATTAGTCAGTCATTTAACTTGTGGAATGGTTCGAATGGAAGATTGTGTCAAAAAAAAAAAAACAAAAACCAAATAAAATTAGCTCTATGCAGTTTGTGTCTACTCATGCAACTATTTTTTTTGGACTTGTGGACACTAAACTTGTTCCCAGGGTTATGTCAAATCGTGTGTCTACAGTATCCTGTCCATTGACTTGGGTCGTCTCTCATTAGTCTCTTCAAAGCACAATCTTCTCACCCTTTGCAAATCTCTTTTTTCTTTAACTAATCCTTGCCAATAACAGCCTCACTGGCCCCCATCCCCCAAGCCCTCGGGCAACTCCACCACCTCATGCTCATTGTCCTCCAAGACAACTTCCTCTCCGGCCCCATTCCTTCCCCATCTTTAACTCATCTTCTATGCTCATTGTCTATGGTGTGTTTGGTTGCAAGAAAGCGGGCGGAAGTAAGGAAATGAGGAAGTATAATTGCTCGCTTTCCTTCTATCCAAATACCAGAAAAAGAAAATAAGAAAACTTTTTTTTTCTTTTCTCTTTTTTCTTTTACACAACCATTTCGTCACTTTCAGAGTGCTACAGTTAAATTTGTGATCATGTAAATCTCATTTTTAATAAGTTGTAGCACAAAACAGTTAATTTTTTGATCATGTGAATCTCACTTGCATTCTAATTACAGTTCATTTTTATTTTTTCTCGCTTCCAGAGTGCTACATTATTTTGTGATCATGTAAATCTCATTTGTAATAAGTTGTAGCACAAAATAGTTAATTTTTTTTTCATGAATCTCACTTGCATTCTAATTACATTTTATTTTTTATTTTTCTTAATTAATTTTTATTTTAATATTATTTTGCAGTCAACTTTTTCACTTCTACTTCCACATTACCATCCAAACACCGGAAAAAATATAACATTTTCCAAATTACACTTCCAACAACATCCAAACACTAAAAAACTTACTAACTAATTCTCAAGCTCCAAAGGAAACTATTACCACTTCCTCACTTCTTCACTTCCTCACTTTCACCCTTAACCAATCAGGCCCGTTCTTGACAACAACCTATCAGGTTACCTCCCGTCAAATAACAATTTTATTATGCTCCCTCGACTCCAAAGTTCTCTCTCACAGTTGTAATCATTTTACTAGTGATTATGTTACGAGCTTCGCTCATTGTCGGGACATCCAAATACTTCTTTGACTTCAAATCAGTGAAACTGGAACCTTGTCTACTTTGATTGGAAGTTTATCTGAGGTCACTGATTTAAATCTTGGAAGAAATCAATTGATTGATGTGGGAAAACAGTGTAAAATCTTGTTGGTAGAGTTTTTTAACTCATTGGAGAAGATAACTCAGAGTTAGGATTTCAACAGCATGCCCAAGAAGATAAAGTACGGCTGAAGACAGAAGCCCGGTCGACCGCCCGTACACAAACATGCACACTGAGAGAAAAATGTTGTAGCAATTGACCGCCTAGGGGGAGCAACGTAGCAGAAGACAGCAGTCAACCGCTAGGTTGACCGTCCAGAACATGGTTCTTGACTCTATACCACTAGCGGTTGACCGCTCGACCGGCCGGCTAGAGCGCATACTTGAGCCCGCACAGAGAGCGGTCGACCGCACCACAGTTCTGAGCGGTTTCTTATTTGGATTTTGTATTCATTTCTAATCCAAATTCAAATCTGTCGGTTTCTTTTTCTTTGTGGATTCTTTAAGTATATAAGAGGGGTATTTGGATTCTGTATTCATTTCTGATCCTATTCATGTTCTTGTTACATGTTACTTGACTATCTTACAGTAGGGTGTGGTTCAGTGCTAGGAGTCTGGGCCATGGTCCTGGGTATAGTAAGCGTAGTTGAAATACGTTTATTACAGGTGGCAATTGGTATTCGCTGACATAATTAATAACAAACTAAATCTTACTTTGATATTGTTATATACATGTTATGATAGACACCTAACTGTACACATGACCGGATTTGGACATCTGATTATACTTATGGCCTGATCGTATACTTGATTATAGCTTTGACTGACTTTATTATTGTTCATTTATATTTAGCATGTTATTTCAGTCTTATTCCTATATTTTATCATCATATGCTCACACATGTTACATGCACGTGTACCTCCCCTTTATTTTTACACATTCACTAGGAGTTCTGACTCTCTGAATTTGCATATTCATATCTGTGGCTATTTATTGTTGATCAGGTATTTGGAGAGGATCACAGGCGTCTTGAGAAGATAGAGTCCTATTCCTTGATCATCCTTTCTCGGTATTCTTTTGCTTTTCTTTATTTTCATTACTTCCATGATTTTGTGCATTAGACTCAATACTAAAATACACCTAGAGGGGGGTGAATAGGTGTACTAGCTAATCTAGAACAAATGATGCGGAATATGATGCAGAATTAAAAACTAAATTGCTAACACACTAAGTGTAAACAAGAGTGAGTCTAAATTTCCCGTGAAAGACTCTGGAGCTACTCCTCTAACTTCCTCTAAATTAAGAGTTGAGGTGCTTTAAAGAGCTCTCTTGGTTGAACACAAGTGTGAGCACACATAAACTATATCTAGCATATGAATATGAACAATGTAAAGTAATGCCAGATATAAGGGAGATAGAGTTGAGAGATAGTGGATGAAATGCAAACACCAAAATATGTTTCGAGGTTCGAGCCACTGTTCTACGTCCTCGCATTCACACAAAAGGATTTCCACAACGTTCACACAAGAACTTCCACAAAAGGACTTCCATCGAGGAATTTACAATTACAAACTTGGAGTACACAACTCCTATCTCTTTCTCAAACACCTCTACACAAGAGGAAGGCACAAGCCTAAGCAAAAAAAAAAGAGTTTTAACTTGGTGATCCAATGATCACACATACTCTCTTGGTGATCTTGAAAGATCACAAAAAAATTTTCTCACAAAAAGATCCTAAAGATAGATTTTGAATTAATTGCTCAAGTGTGAGAAAACAAAGTAGGAAAACAAAATAACAAAGAAAAATACTTGGGAAAAACACTAGATAGATATGAAAATATAGATCAAAACAAATTTCTCAATGACTCCTTTTCTTTGATTTTTCCAGCACTTTGAAAACAAATAAAGATAGAGATTTGAAGCACAAAAACTCTTTTGAAACTCTTAAGAATGTGGGCAAGAAAGTACTAGAAAACTGGTTAAAATTCTCTTGAAAAACTTCTTCTAAACAGCCCCTAGAACCCTTTTATATAAGGCTAGGAGAAAACTAGCCGTTGGGGTCAAGACTGCCCAGATTGGGCTTTTAGTCGACCGTCCGGTCGAACAACCAAGGGTCAAATTTTTTACCATTTGGCACTGTCAGTCCACCGCCCGGTCGACCAGCCCCAGGGCAATTTGCCTGTCGGTTGACTGCCCGGTTGATCGTGCCAAACAGAGACTTATGGCCTCTCAGTCGGTCTACCGTACGGTCGAATGGCCATGTAGGCAAGGCATTGTTCACGTCCTCGTGCACATTGGTCGACCGACCGGTGGACTGAGCTTTGGTCCGGCCAACCGCCAGAAAGCTCAGAAACAGGTTTTTAAGGATTAAAACTTTAGTCTTTTAAAACCCAAAAATTCAAATAAAATACATAAAATTTCACAAAAATAAGTTCTTATAAATATTTGGAGTACAAATATGCATGACCAAAATCAACACATATTATAAAGTATTTGAACTATTTTTGAGCCTTGAAAATTAAACTTGAAACAAAAAACGGTATTTTCTAAAACTTAGATTTTGAAATGAAAAACCATTTTCTTCAAAACTTGCATAAATACAAGAACAAGATATTTAAACTCATTTGAAGCATAGTAAGTATGGATAAACTCTAATATACATATAAAAGATATATCTATATTTTTGACAATAAATCCAAAACTAGATTTTGTTAAAAAAACAAAACTTGAAACCTTAAACTAGATATACATCAAAGTAAGTTTTTCGACAATATAAACTCAACAATGTATATGAATGAATCCACTATATATATAAACCATGTAAATTACTTTAGATGAAATCTATTCATGAAAACTAAAGATATGTTCTTTGAAAATACAAAATCGGTTAAAGCGAAACCAAAAACTATTGTAGCTTGTGTGTGTGAACTTGAGCATATCAAGACTATTCTATCTTTACACAAGATCAAAATAGAAAACTAACTAAAGCAAACCAAGGTCTTCTTGTCGATCTTCACCTTCAAGAGACTCGATCTAAATTCGATCCAAATGAGCTTGACTCCAACCGAGTGCTAGATGCGATCTTAATGCGTGAGCTCTTGAATCATCTTGTGTTAGCTCCAAAATTTAACTTTAAATCCTTTGTTTAAACTAATCAACTACTAAGATCTTGATCAAATATAACTACATGAGTTAGTACTATAAGCACAAGATCATTAGTACTATAACTACATGAGTTAATCATCATCAAAACTTGGGTGATGGACCCCTTTTTGATGATGACAAAACTCATGGAGTTATATATGCATGAATTAAAGATAAGCTTCATAAAAGCTCCCCCTTAAGTCATGCATAGCAAAAACAATAAAGGTATTCAATAAAATTTCATAAATTAAAGAAAAATATATGCATAAATACCAATATTAAATATGCATGTATAAACTCACTAAATTTTTCTCCCCTTTTTTGTCAATTCATCAACAAAGGGGTGAAGATAAATAAACAGTAAAGATGTATATATGATATATATTCATGAAGATGAGAGATATTAAGTTAACTCCCCCTGCATACATGCATTACATGAAGAAGGAATGACTAGACCCTAACCCAAATAAAGCATAATATACAATGCATGAGCGAAAATATTAAGCTTCCCCTACACACGTGTATCACATAAAGAAGAGAGGTCAAACTCCTCAATGTGAGATACACACAACATGAATCTTTATATAGAGAGGATGTTAAGCTCCCCTTGCATATAGGCAATATATATCAAACAAATTTTAAAAGAAAATTTTTGATAATACATAAAACAAAATTTTGAAATTTCTTGAGTCAACAAAACAAATTTTGATACAATAGTAAATTTTGATACTAATTGAAAGTAAAAACCAAATTTTTAGGTAAACATTAAAATTATTTTGCCATAAAAATATCAAATTGCGAATAATACCAATTTCATACTATTGATACCAATATTGAAAATATTAGCATATACCAAAATAAAGTATTTTTCATCATAAAGAGTCGGAGTAAGATACCAATTGAAAATAAAACCGATTGAAAGAATTTTTTTCCTCTTTATAAAGTACTAATAAAAACAAAGCATAAGCTTGTAAAAGATACCAATTAAAAAATAATTGACATTATAGACTAAATCAACCTTAGCAAGAAATAATTTGAGCTAAAAATATATGGCATGCATGTTTAGAGCACAAGAAAAAACATGTATGCATCAGAGTAAAACAATTTAGGTATGATCCATACATATATAGAAATCATGAGTATACAAAATGAGTTTTCATTTAAAAATCATGTATATCTCATACCTAAAGTTCATTTTGATAAAAAAAATACCAATTGTAAGTGAAACTTGGAGTGTATTTTGATCAAAAAATACCAATTGAAATTAATGCATAAGCTTGTAGATATACAAATAAATATTTAGAATAAAATCAAGCTTAGAATAAGCCTAATTTGTGCCAAAAAAATATATGGCATTGCAAAATAAGCACAATCTAAATCATATATATGTATGTGTGAAAATGAAAATACCACTTGAAATTTGGTGCATACGTATAAAAGAAAACACATATGAGTACACAAAAATAAAATTTTATAAAGATCATGTGTATAACTCATACCTACAACCCTATTCATGGACATGTTTGAAAGATATTCAATTAAGGGTATACAAAGCATGGTCGCCCATCCAACCGCCCTTTATATGGTAGTGGTTTTCAAAAATAAGATTTAAAAATATTTTAGTATATTTGAAACTCTACCAAATTGAAGAATAACAAAACTAATTTTATGATAATTTTGAAAACTAGCACGAAATCCTTCAAACAAGGAATAAAACATAAATGTATCCATGAAATATGAAAAGTACATGAGAATCGACATTCAAAAAGTAATAAAGCATATATATAGACCCAAAAAATCATGAGTAAACAAAAGATACATAAAGCGTACAAAAATAATGTAATCAACAAAATCATGAAAATAAGGCATTGAAGCTCAATAAAAAAAATCATCAAAACTCAAAAAATTCAATTTTTATCAAAAATTAAACAAGCTTCAAGGTATATGTATATTTTGTTGAAACTAAAAGTATACCTATATATACTAAACATAAACGAGTCCATAAAAGAATTTTACATGAAAAGCAAGTGACTCTAGAATAGACATGTATATCTATTAGTTTTAGACAAAATTAACATATACATGAAGCTAAACACATTTTTTTGAAAACATGTACAAAAAAAGGAATACAAGTTAAAATGTAAAAATCATAAAAACTAGGTTATACAAGTACAATTAATGATTACAAATGAGCAATAAAGCATAACATATGATAATCAAGTGTAGCTCACTAATTATACAAGTATAAACACAAATTTTAATGAAAACTACATCTAAACAAGTAATCAAAACATGAAGCATAAAAAAATATAAACAAATATGATCATTAGGTTAAATATACGAGTTTTAGAACTAGGATATACACAATAACTAAACTACAGGGAGAACACAAAAATAGAAGTCCATATGAACATGGGTGTATCTCAAAGGACTATTTATGTATATCACATATCTAATTTACATTGCATTTTACATAATAAACATTGAAAATTAAGACATGCTAAAAGCATTCATATGAAAGCATATAAATAAAAATGAGAGTTAGAGATAGTTACCAAACCATATGAACCAATCGCTAGGTCTCCAAACTATTGTGGTCCTTCCACCAAACTTTCCTTGAAAGTGATGCATTCAAAAGTATCACCATTTAGCTCGGAACGCATCTACCATCAAGGCACCAATATTCTTACGTCATGTGAGAGCCCATACCTATATCAAATAGAATAGGGGTGAATTTTGGTACCTATACCTTTTTGCGTCCATGGGGGTTAACACCTTTCCTAACCTAAACAAATTTGTTTGCAAAATTTAAAATATTTGTTCTATCGTAACAAAATTTAACAAGGTGGCCCTTATATCCACAATGTGTACAAGTGTACACTCTAGCATACAAGATGTTATGTGTGTGAAGATGAGAAGCATGTGTATGCTGAGGATGGTGTGAATGAATACGTGGTGCATGTTTCGTGCGAAACATGGATTCCAATTTCTTGCGATCCATAGCACATTGGCTCAAAGTGGAGCTCAAATAATCCATATTTTTTTTCAACGTGCAAATATAATTTTCAATTGTTGAAGAAGAAGTGGAGCATGCATTCTTATCAATAGAGGGTATAACAATGGAATCACGACAAGAATGAGAAGCCAAATATTTTCAAAGAATTATTTTCATTTGAAACAAATTCTAATTCTTTTGAAATCAAAGCAATTTTATTTCTCAAAGAATTGTTCTCTTTTATAACAAAATCGAGTTTTGAAGACAAAACCTTATTATTCTTTCAAACATCATCACAATCATTTTTATTCTTTAAAATTTCATTTTCATTCAAAGCAAGATCAAGTTGGGATTTCAATGAGTCCCTTTCATTTGAAATCTCAACCCTCTCTTGCAAAACAATATTAAGTTTTGAAAATAAATTTTATTTTCTTCTTTTAATTCAAAACTTTTCTTTTTCAAAAGTTTATATTTATTTAACAAGTTTTCACAAAATAAAGAAGCTCTTCATTTAATGCATCGGCATCCATACTATCATGATCATCATTAGAAGAGCTAGCACTATCATCTTGATGAGTATCTGAATGTAACAAAAGAGAATCAATCCCTTGGACTATATAGCAAGCTTCGTTAGATTCATCCACCATGGGTTCCTTCTCCACATATATTATCGTTTGTATCTCGGGAGAGGTCAATGTGCTTCACACTGTAAAAACGGAATCAAAATGAGAAATAATAGAAAGATAATCTTTACTAAGTGTGTGCCTGAGTGCCTCTAAGGCTTGTGTATTAGCCTCAATGTACTTGTCATTACAAAGATAGGATTTTTTGATAGTGGCAAGATAAACATGCAATCTTAGGGCTTTAAGATATGCACTCATCTTAAACTTTTACGTATCAATGTTGGAAACATCATACATGGGAGGGGCAAAAAAATCTATGAGTGTATAAACTATATGTGTGCAAAGCAATACTAGATTAGCTATCCAAAGATCTCACTCCTAGGTGGTTAAACCGAATATCAGGAGCATAGGCTCTTATACCAATTGCAATAAACCTAGAGGAGGTAAATAGGTGTACTAGCTAATCTAAGAAAAATGATGCAGAATATGATGCAGAATTAAAAACTGAATTGCTAACACACTAAGTGTAAGCAAGAGTGAGTCCGAATTTTCCGTGAAGGGATCTGGAGCTACTCCTCTAGATTTCTCTAAACTAAGAGTTGAGGTGCTTTAATAAGCTCTCTTAGTTGAACACAAGTATGGGGGCACACAAACTATATCTAGCATATGAATATGAACAATGTAAAGTAATGCAAGATATAAGGGAGAGAGAGTTCAGAGATAGTGGATCAAATGCAAACACCAAGATATGTTTCGAGGTTCGAGCCACTGCTCTACGTCCCCGCCTTTACACAGAAAGATTTCCACTACGTCCACACCAGACCATTCACAAAGGGAACCCCACTGAGTAATTTATAATTACAAACTTGGAGTACACAACTCCTCTCTCTTTCTCAAATACCTCTACAAAGAGGAAGGCAGAAGCCTAAGCAAAGAAAAAGTTTACAACTTGGTGATCCAATGATCACAAACACTCTGTTGGTGATCTTGAGAGATCACAAATAATTTTTCTCACAAAAAGATCCTAAAGATAAATTTTGAATTGATTGCTCAAGTGTGAGAAAATAAAGTGTTTGAAAAATAAAATCACAAAGAAAAGCACTTGGGAAAACACTAGATAGATATGAAAATAAATATCAAAACAAAATTTCCAAAGACTACTTTTCTTTGATTTTTTCAACACTTTGAAAACAAATAAAGATAGAATTTGAAGCATAAAAACTCTTTTAAAACTCTTAAGAATGTGGGCAAGAAAGCACTAGAAAACTGGTTAAAATCTCCCGTAAAAAATTCTTTAAAACAGCCCCCAAAACCTCTTTATATAGGCCTAGGAGAAAACTAGTCGTGGGGGTCAAGAAACTGCCTAGATTGGGCTTCCGTCGACTAACCAACGATCAAATTTTTGACCGTTTGGCACTGTCGGTCGACCGCCGGAGCGACCGGCCCCAGGGTAATTTGCCTGTCGGTCGACCGCCGACCTGCCAAACAGAGACTTATGGTCTCTCAATCGTTCAACTGCACAGTCGACCGACCATGTAGGCAAGGCCTTGCGCACGTCCTCGTGCACGTCGGTCGACCGACTGGTCGACCGAGCTCTGGTCCATCGACCGGTCGGTCGACCGCCAGAAGGCTCAGAAACAGGTTCTTAAGGATTAAAAATTAAGTCTTTTAAAACCCTAAAAATTCAAATAAAATACATAAAATTTCACAAAAATATGTTCTTATAAATATTTGGAGTACAAATATGTGTGACCAAGAATCAACACATATTACAAAGTATTTTAAATATTTTTGAGGCTTGAAAATTAAACTTGAAACCAAAAATAGTATTTTTCAAAACTTAGATTTTGAAATGAAAAACCATTTTCTGGAAAACTTGTATAAATACAAAAAAAGATATTTAAACTCATTTAAAGCATAGTGACTATGGATAGACTCCAATACACATATAAAAGATATATCTATATTTTTGACAATAAATCCAAAACAAGGTTTTGTTAAAAAAATAAAACTTGAAACCATGAACTAGATATACATCAAAGTAAGTTTTTAGATAATATAAACTCAACAATGTATATGGATGAATCCACTATATGTATAAACCATGTAAACTACTATAGATGAAATCTATTCATGAAGACTAAAGATATATGCTTTGAAAATAAAAAATCGGTTAAACCAAAACCAGAAACTATTTAGCTTAAGTGTGTGTGTGAACTTGAGCAAATAAAGACTATTCTATCTTTACACAAGATCTAAATAAAAAACTAACTAAGACAAACTGAGGTCTTCTTATCGATCTTCATCTTCAAGACGACTCGATCCAAAGTCGATCAAAATGTGCTTGACTCCAACCTAGTGCTAGATGCGATCTTGATGCATGAGCTCTTGAATCATCATGTGTTAACTCCAAAACTTGATTTTGAATTTTTTGCTGAAGCTAATCACCTACTAAGATCTTGATCAAATATCTGAAACTAAATAAGCACAAGATCATTAGTACTATAATTACACGAGTTAATCATCATTAAAACTAGGGTGATAGACCTATGGCAAACGAGTACTTGTTTCATTCTTTTATTCATCTGAGATTATGTGTAGACATTATATGTACTATTGTAGTGATATTAAAACATCATAGTGTTTATATAGCTTGTTTAGGTTATTTTAATCTTAGCATGTATACGTGGGGTATTCTCCTTACGTATATATGTCGCCGACTCTCGTCGTGACTCTGTTTCCATGTATTTTGGGAAGCAGGGTATGACAATGAGGATCAAGCACCGGTTATAGGTGATGTCCAAGATTCTATTGCAATTGGAAGTACTCAGAGAAATTCACGTAAGCTTAGTTGGCTCACTACAAACATGATTGTGGCCTATGCTCATTTAGTTATTGAGAAGGTGATCCCATCTACAGATAGGAAAGCTGAAATCTAGTCAGAGTCCAAGATGTGAAAGGATGCCCTGATAGAAGAGATGAACTCTTTTCACGTTGAGAATTTATAGAATTGCCCAAGTGAAAGAAAGTTATTTCTAATATCCCTACTTAATAATACTGAATTAATATATATTTTTAAATATTTGACTGACTTTATTTATTATTATAAAATATACAAATTATTTTGAGGAATTAAATATTATTTTGGCTTTATTTATTATTTCTATTATATTTATTAATATTTTTAATCACTAATTACTATTATTACTGTAACTATTATTATTAATTATTATTATTAGTTGTAGTTTTGTTACTAATATTATTTTATTGTGATTATGATTATTATTATTAATATTATTATTAATTACTTTTATTATTATTTTCGTTGTTGTTATTAATATTATTATTATTGTTATAATATGTATTATTGTGATTAGTATTGATTATTATTATTATCATTATAGTTTAATTGTTACTAATATTATTATTACATATTGTTATATATTATTATTATTGATATTATTATTATTATAAATTTTAGTTGTTTCTAAAATCATACCCAAACCCATTAGCTCTTGAACTCAAACTCGAAACCTAAAACAAAATTCACTCCCTATATAATATCTTATATCCTAAACTTTAACCTATCACTATTCTTAACACAAACCCTAATCATCCTTCTTCTCTTCCTCCTTCGCACAGCCGTCATCAGCCCTCTGCCATCGCCGGAACCCGCCTCCACCTCCACTCGAGACCACCACCTCCTTCCCCTCCCCTGGCAGCCCTCGGAGCCGCGACGATCGCTGGCCTCCTCCACCTGAACTAACCTCCAAGGCCGGCTGCACCTCCTCCAACAGCACCTCCTCGACCTCTGCCATCTCCTTCTCCAGTCGAGCACCACGACCTCCCCCTCTTCCCTTACGACAACATCCCTAAGTTGCCTCTCCCATCACTGGAGCCATAGAAGCCTGCACAACACTCCCATGCACACCCTCCTCCAGCGTGTCCTGCCATGCTCCCCCACCTCTCTTCACGCAAACCCCTGCACAGCACCATCTCCCCGCAGCACCTCCATATTTTCAGGATAGCCCCATCTCCCTAGCTCTGAGCACTTTCATCCAACTCCTCCCCTCCTTGTCATGAACAACATGTGCAGCCTATATCCTCTCACCCCCTGCCCCCCTCTACTATGACCCGAGCGTTGCGCCACCGTGCGTCTGCACCTCCGCCCAAACCGTGTGCTGTGATCACCCTGAGACATGTTGGAGCTCGTCGACCAGCCCATGATCCCACGAGAGCCCCCTCACCTAGGTCATGCTCTACGAATACATTTTTTTGATATAGAAGTACATTTTTTTAGAACTGCCATTCAAAAAAAAAGAGTTAATCATTTTTATTGTTGTATGTGAAAGACATGTATTGCTCAAACAAGATCGTTCTTTTTAGGCATTTTTTGTACTTAATTTCGTCGATAATAGTTTTTTCTTTCATAACATACAATAAAAATATGTTATTTATATATAAATATATAATATACACATATGTCACATATACGTATATAATATACTGGGGAAAAAATGGAAAAAGAAAAGTAAAATTCGAAAAGAAATTTTTATGACTATTATATTAGTTGGAATTGAATAAGCTCATAGTGCCATGTCTATAATTTAAGTTCAAACTTTAACTACAACTGGCAGTAGTTAATTTGTTAAACAAGACATTCCGTTACCTAAGAAGAGGAACTTACATTTTTTGTTATTTTTTATTTCAGCTCTATACGAAGTAAGGAGTATTATAAGATCATTCTTATTGGATTTTAACCCAATCAATTAGTTCCGCAAAAAATTAGGTAATTACTACAAATAAATTACTCGAATAACTAGGTCTTTCTTTTTTGAGTCGATTTATTAATGTATACTATAATCCATATACTACTGTTTTGGTATAATTGTTTTTACTTAACTATACTATAAACTATAGTATATGATATGGTTACATATTGATAAAATGGAATAGTAGTATAGTTGTAGAATGATTCAAAATCTCACATTTTTCATTTTAATAAATACTTTCTTTAGTTAATAAAGTTAATAACTAAGTAATTACACTTACCTAACTGTTTGGTCACATCATTTGACCAACCAATTGTGTAACTCTTTGAATATTTCCAATATCTAAGATCTAACAAAGTCAGAATAATTACAAATCAAAAAATATTTGAGGTTTTTATATCTTTTTTTTGTTGATTTTGTTATTGTTCCTTTCAAAAGCGAGAAGAATTGGTGAATCGAAAACAATTACAATTATACGAAAAAAAATAAAAATTTGTTTTTTTTATGGAACATACATATAAATATGTATGGATAATACCTTTTCTCTCATTTCTAGTTGCAATGTTAATAGGACTTATTACCGCAGCAACCAAAAATATTCATGGTAAGTGGGCTTTTCCAAGTATTTTGATGCTAAGTATAGCTATGGTGTTTTCGGCCAGTCTGTCTATTCAGTAAATAAATGAAAATTTTATCTATCAATATCTATGGTCTTGGACAGTCAATAATGATTTTTCTTTAGAGTTCGGACACTGGATCAATCCACTTACTTCTATTATGTCAATATTAATTACTACTGTTCAAATCATGGTTCTTATTTATAGTGACAATTATATGTCTCATGATCAAGGACATTAGAAATTTTTTGCTAATATGAGTTTTTTCAATACTTCTATGTTGGGATTGGTTACTAGTTCCAATTTGATACAAATTTATATTTTTTGAGAACTTGTAGGAATGTGCTCGTATTTACTAATAGGCTTTTGGTTCACACGACCGATTGCAGAAAGTGCTTGACAAAAGGCTTTGTAACCAATCGTATAGGAGATTTTGGTTTATTATTAGGAATTTTAGGACTTTATTGGATAACTGGTAGTTTAGAATTTCAGGATTTGTTCGAAATAGTTAATAACTTGGTTCATAATAATGGAGTAGATTCTTTATTTGCTACTCTGTATGCTTTTTTTTTTATTCATCGGTGGAGTTGCTAAATCTGCGCAATTCCCCCTCACATATGGTTACCTGATGCTATGGAAGGACCCACTCCCATTTCGGCTCTTATACATGCTGCTACTATGGTAGCTGCGGGAATTTTTCTTGTAGCTCGGCTTCTTCCTCTTTTCATAGTTATACCTTACATAATGAACCTCATTTCTTTAATAAGCGTAATAACAGTACTATTAGGAGCTACTTTGGCTCTTGCTCAAAGAGACATTAAAAGAAGTTTAGCTTATTCTACAATGTCTCAGTTGGGTTATATTATGTTAGCTATGGTTATAGGTTCTTATCGAGCTGCTTTATTCCATTTGATCATTCATGCCTATCGAAAGCTTTATTGCTATTGGAATCTGGATCTATTATTCATTCAATGGAACTTATTGTTGAATATTCGCCGGATAAAAGTCAAAATATGGTTCTTATGGGCGGTTTAACAAAATATGTTTCAATTACAAGAATTACTTTTTTACTCGGTACACTCTCTCTTTGTGGTATTCCATCTCTTCCTTGTTTTTGGTTCAAAGATGAAATTTATAATGATAGTTGGTTGTATTCACCAATTTCTGTAATAATCGCTTCCTTCACAACAGGATTAACTGCATTTATATATTTCGGATGTATTTACTTACCTTTGATGGACCTTTGCACATCCATTTTCAAAATTACAGAACCACTAAAAACAGTTCTTTCTATTCAATATCTTTATGGGGGAAAAGAAGTACCTAAAGCAGTCAATAGAAATTTACTTTTATCAACTTTATCAACAACGAATAAGAATAATAAGGTCTCCTTTTTTTTTCCAAAAGATACATATCAACTCGATGATAATGTAAAAAATAGAATACGATACTTTAATACTTACTTTAGAAATAAATACACTTACACCTATCCTCACAAGTCGGACAATACTATGTTATTTCCTCTACTTGTATTAGTGCTATTTACTTTATTCGTTGGATCAATCGGAATTAATTTTGATCAAGGAGTAATAGATTTTGATCTATTATCGAAATGGTTAACTCTGTCTACAAATTTTTTCCATCCAAATTCGAATGCTTCCTCAGATTGGTATGATTTTTTGAAAAATGCAATTTTTTTCGGTAAATATAACCCTTTTTGGATTATTTATAGCATCTATTTTATATGGATCCGCTTATTCATCTCTTCAGAATTTGGGCTTAGTCAATTCATTTATAAAGAAGTGACCCAAAAGGATTCTCTTGGACTAAATCAAATTATCGAGTTGTGCGCGCTGCCATCTTTCGCTTAGTACGTGAGTTCCTCTCCTTCCTCTCTCTCTTTCTCAATCTCTTTATCTCCCTCTTCTTCTATATGATTATATGTGCTATGTGTGTGCATGTGCGAGTGTGAGTTGGTGCGAACGTGTGCGTGTTTTTGTGTAGGTGTGTGTTGTGTGTATGTGTTTAAGTACGTGTGTGTATGTTGTGTATGGGTATATACATGTGTATTGTGTATTTGTATGCACGTGTTGTTTAGGTGGGTGTCTTCCCCACTTAGTATCTCTCCCTCTCTCAGTGTGCCACTGTCTCTTTCCCTGTACTTCAATTTCTCCTTTTCTCTATATGTGTGTTGTAGTTGTTCAATTAGAGTCGTGTTTGCAGAAGACCCGGAGTCGTGTTCGCAGTGGACCCGATACACGAGGCGATTCGAAGATCCACCTAACCAGTTCATGTAGTGCAGACTCGTTAGTGATTCAGACCTAAAATCTCGTCATTTCATGTGAGTTATTTATTTATTTGTGTATTGATTTCCCAAAAAAGAGATGAGTTAAGGTTAAAAGGATATTATCTGACTGTTGGTTAAGTCTCTGCCTTTCGCAATATATTCGCAGTAGCAAGAATTATACGGGTCGAATCCACAGGGTGGAATGTGGTAGAAGCTTTTCGGTATCGCTTAACACTAATTTGGTTACGTATTTTTCTAAAAAAAGAACTCTATGTCAAGTGTTAGAAGTAGGAAAAAAATGAAGATAGAGTTGGATTAAAAACTAGGGTTTTAAATTTATTAAGAAGTAAGACTTACTAATCATCTGCCACCACTAACTTACTGACCTATGCTAGATTAAACTTCACTTTGAATCATAAAATCTTTACCTTAGAGTTGCATTCAATTCAAGTAAGATACACAAGATAGAGAAACCCTATTCGAAATGATCACTAATCAAGATCTAAAATTAAACTATCAACATTTTTCGAGCATAGAATAAGAATAATAGCCAACATTAAACTATCAAGGTAAACTAAGCATAGAATAAGAAAAACTATTGGAAAGCATTAATTAATAATAGATTTAACTATTATCATGTGTCTTCAAGAGTATTAGTTATTTCTAGGGTTGAAGCATGCATAGGATCCAATTGACTTATTCTAACAGAGAACTAGAAGTAGTGGTGGGTTGAGATTAATAAGTCATGAAGAAGATTAGCTACTCATGAGATAATCTAAAGAAAGCATAGTAAAAGAGAAAGCAAGTAAAAAAAAGTAATTAAATAAAGATAAATTGGAAAAAAAAAATCTTATTATTGATGCTATCACCTTCAATTACAAGAGCCTTCTCCTTCTTTACAAAGATTGAATTAGAACAAAATCTTAAAAATTACAAAAGAAATTTAGAAGAGAAACTAAAGAAAAATCCTAAGTTATGATCTGTGATGTGTACATATTTTTTTATGAGAGATTTCAACTCTTTAAATAGGCCTCAGAACCAATCATAATAAGATACAAAGTAGGAGTTTTAAATCAATATCAATTTAATATGAGAATTCAATTCTATACTGATTTGCAGCAAGTCAGCGTGTTGGTTGCTGAAGATGACTTATCAGACGACTGAAATAGACAAAGTGATCAACATAAGAATTGTAACCCTTTAACTTCTCTTTTTGTATCATTTTAAATCATCAGATTTGAATATCTGTAGCGAAAGTTATGATCCTAATACAAAGAGATGTCCAATCTGAATCCAAGTCTGAATTGATTTTGAACTCTATTAAATTTAAATTATCCTTCTTATCTCCAATTAGGATTAGCTTTATCTAATCCATCTTTCAGAAATATATCTTCTGATTTTGAATTTGAATTGTGAAGATGATGATTATCCTTTCTCCTCTTGGTTTCAAATTGACTTAAATTGAAACACAAATTTAGATAGGATTAGGGAAAAAATAGAAACTTTCTCTATCTTTATCTTCCCAATTAAGTAATTACACACCATAATCAAAAAGAGGGTTAAATAGCAAAGTTAAATAAAAAATAATCAAGAATAAATGTACAACTGTGATGATAATAATGTAAAATTGAGATGCAATCACCTAACAGACGGCGATTCCCCCTATCTTCCCCTCACAACATCCGGATAACCACTAGCAAGATGCACAGGCTTTCTACGCACATAACAAGTGAGGCCTGACTCGCACTCATATTTCCAATGTCCAAAGCGTCCACAAAGGTGACGTTTTGAGTTCAGAGGCTCTTTAGTTGTCCTCTGGCTGTCAATAGCTACCACCTCTCTCCAAGATTTGTTCCTAGGTTTCCTCCTGTCCTGATCGGTCTCCTCCTCGCCATCATCCTCTCGTCTTCTCCTGATCCGGCGATGTTGGTGCAGTGCTTGGGGAGGCATCTCTCTCTCTCTCTCTCTCTCTCTCTCTCTCTCTCTCTCTCTCTCTCTCATCCTTGCATGTGGAAATCTCCTGTTCAAGACTAGATTGTGGTTTTGTTTAGGAAGAAAAAGAAGATAAAATGGATAAATCTACGCTCTCCATCCCCGTTGTGAGAAACTCTTTATGCAAGTGGGCAACCGTGGACCTGTACGTGGTCTCCTCCACACATTGCTGAGTGCATTACCAATTTCAAGTTCCTCTTCTTTACAATATATAATTGAATGATTATTTCTTTGTTATTATTTTTGCTTGTTACAGGCATCAACGTCGGACTTCCTACACTCTCACCCCCTACTTTCTTACCATTACGTGAAATATCGGTGGCACATTTTTTAAAGTACTATTATCAAACAAGTCAAGAATGCGCAAAAACAAAAAAAAACTAAGAAATCCAAAACTGTAGATGTTTTTTTTTTTTTAATGTGGAACAAAGCTAAGAGCAGATCATGCTTGACTGTTTCAATAAAGAGAGGATGCAGAACTCTCCATTCCGTTTTCTTTAAAATAGAAAGATACAGCTACCTTACATATAAATATTGCTAACTACATTACAATAAAAGTTAAGTCCCTCTTTTTCCCAATTCAAACTAGTTGCTGCTTCCTACGCTCTTGGGTGCTCCCCTGCCTTCATGGAGATCTCTGGCATTGGGGCACTGACTTCGATAACTGCGGCCTGGTCCATGGAGGAAGTGATCTTGTTGTTGGATTTTACCTTCTCTAGTTGGACCTCATCCACTTCGATGATGTCCATCAACTGCCCATTCCCTTCAATGCCCTCCAGTGCTGCTAATGGCAGAGACATTCTCTCCATCTCTTTCTTCTCCTTATTCTCCTTGTACTTCCCCCACAGAACTGAGTAGAGCCCGGCGACAATCAAGAGGGATCCTAGGACACTGCAAGCAGAGAAGACGATAAGCCCGTGATTGTAGAGATTCATAGCGCGCGCAAATTTAGGAAAGAGTGAACGGATGCCCTTCAGTGAAATGATTTTTGTACAACTTACCCTCCCAAATAGATTTTCTCAGCAAGGATGAAGGAGCCCATGATGGCAACTATGATCATCATTAGAGGGCTGAAGGCAGAGGCGAAGACCGGCCCCCTTTGCTGTATGACCAGTCCTTGAACATAGTAGGCAATACTCGATGTCACAATACCCTGTCCATTGATACATAAGAGGGAAACTTGTCAGCAGAGTAGAAGAAAGGGGATAGAGAGCTTGGCAGAGGGAAGGAGAGAAAAAGAGCATACAGCATAGGCAGCGGCGAGGAGGTTCGTGTCGAAGCCGATTTTCCACACAGATGATTTGTGCTCCATCACTAGAGTGACTGCAATTGCTTGAAGAGTGCCCATAAAGCAGATGAGTGAGGTAAGTGTGAGTGGAGCTGGGGAAAATGTCTTCAGTGTGTGAGTCTGCAAGAAAAAACAGAGCATTCAGGAAATCAGCTCATTTGTCACAAGTCATCATCTAAATGAAACTTCAACGGACATACTGCTTTTGATTGTATATATATGTACCTGGAGAACATAGAGAGAAGCCCAAGCCAGAGTAGCAATGAAGATGAAGACTGAACCTAGAAACCACTTCTTGTCGGCGGCCTCAGTGGAGACAGGCACGGTGGTAGGGGCCTGGTGAGGATGGACATGCTTGGTCCAAAACATCTCCACAATAGGTCCCTTGTAGAGAGTCATCAACATCGCCCCGGCTACTGTCACTAGTGTTCCCACAACCTTGGCATGGCATATCACCTTCTTGATATTTATCTTCTCCATCCTATTTCAAATTCCAACAAGAAAATCAGCGAGGGTTGTAATTTACAGTCGCGAAAGATGGTATGATGACAAGTTATGCAACTCTGTTGAACCTGAATATGACGGCCATTACAAAGGTCATGGCAGGCAACATGTTGCTCATGGCGCATGAGAAGGTAGGGGAGGTAAACTTCAGCCCCGCGTAGTAGAAGTTCTGGTCTATGACAGGCCTGCAACATTAAACAAGCCGTCATTATTCTTTGTTCTTCGCAGAAGACGACATGATGCACGAAGACATTTAGTCATATATATACTAACCCGAGCAGGGCAAGTACAAATATTTGCATGAAGAGTGAGAATGTAATCTTTGGTCGAACTTTCCTGTTTCAAAGCATACAATAAAGTTAGAAGAGGAGGAAAGAAACAATATAAACCTCTTCATGTTCAATTTTACTTTCGAATCTAATAACGTTTACCTTTCTAGCATGAGGGCGAAAGGAGCAATCGATATTGTAGCAAAGGCGTGCCTGTAGACAACAAGCACATAGTGGCTCATGCCGTGATTGAGAGAGACCTTGGTGATTATGACCATGCCGGCATAGCCAAATTGGAGCGAAATCATCGCAATATACGGCTTGCAGCGATGGAAGAGGTCGCCGCAGCATCCTTTGGCCAGTTGGCTCTCCATTGTTTGATTTGATGAAAGAAGAGACTATTGATGTGAGTAACAAGTGAGGAGGAGAGAAAGAGGAAGAAACTCAAGTGACTCTGGATTGTGGTGTTCTCCCAAGGACCGAGCTTGCACCTTGGGCACCTATTAATATCAATTTGGGGGGCCATTCTTGAAATTTCAACATGCAATGGTGATCCACGTGGGATCAAGTAAACATTCTATAATAATGACGCAATAAAAAAAATTTAGATTTGGGTCCCAGATGCAAGGACAATGGGGTTGGTTCCACTTGAGGGAGGGGGGAATTGGAGTCGTGAGGAACCAGAGAAATAGGATAGTGGTGAGAGATGTGAGAGGAATTAGGATTGTCGTGAGAGCTGATGCTAGCTGCAGAATTCAGGCCCAAGAGGACACTAGTGGTTCACACGTGTATAGGCCTGCTTGGGCCCAGCCCCCGGATGTGGCGGGGCGAGGGGCTTTTCCGTCGGTGGCCGACGGCCGAAGCAGCAATTACAGCGTCAATGATCTGAGATAACGAGTGTGGTGGTGATGATAATGATCATGTATGAGCTCCAATTTCTACTTTGATGGTGAAATGGAAATTAGTTGTAATAATTTTCTTTCTGATGTTGTTTCTTTCCAGCAAGAGACAACGTATACATATTATTTCCACTGTGGAGGATGAGTACCGATCCCCAACGATTGTAACTCCAAGAGCCACATGGCTATGTAGTTAATGGAGAACTAAAATCAGCTAATTGGCAATGTTGTACCTTTGGCAGAGAACCAGGCGTTTTATGCATGGACAAAACACACGGAGTACATTATTGTAGGGAGAGAGAGAGAGAGAGAGAGAGAGAGGAGATGAAAGCTTGATGAAGCTTATGAAATTCAACTTGGATTCGGACTTCGTTTCTGAAAAGGTGTCGGATCTAATTGGAGTTTCCTAACAGGCGAATTGTTTCTCCTTTAGGATTTAAACTCTTTTTCTGATTTGGGCTCAAATTCAATTGGGATTCCTAAATCTTTGGGACTCTCTGGCTATAAATATGGGTTAGAGCCATCATGCATTGTATCCCTCTGGTATTCACTTATATTAATTGTTGAATCAATAAAATCTCTCTCTCCCTTGCCCTGAGAACTAGGCAAATTGTCAAACCTCGTTAAATATTGTGTTGGTTTGCTTTCTCTCTTATTTCTTTGTTCTTGTTCGTGTGGGTACTTTTTCGGCGTGTTCATTTCCGTTGCTTGGTTCCTCAGGTTAGTTGTTCCCCGAATAGAAGGCGCTAGGCGTGAGAAGT
Source organism: Agave tequilana (assembly GCA_038442645.1). Lineage (NCBI taxonomy): Eukaryota > Viridiplantae > Streptophyta > Magnoliopsida > Asparagales > Asparagaceae > Agave > Agave tequilana. The sequence continues at coordinate 25,100 of JAVJIF010002863.1, forward strand.
TCAATCGACGGAGTCGCAACAATTATCAGTTCTTAAGAGAGAAGGTGCTTCAAGAAGAAGCTGTGATGAAGCCAATCAAGACAGAAGAGGCTGAATTCAAAAGGCGGCTCAGTTTAACAACTGAAAAAATTAACTGGATATGGAGTTTGTGCAAATTTTGCAACCTCCATGTTGAAAGGAAAGAACATTAACTATCTGATGAACTTAAATCAGCTAATTGATTTAGTTGGAGGGTTACTCACGCTAAGGCTGCTCGCAGGTGTTCGATTCAAATAAGCCCTAAATTTGATATTTCAAATATATTTTAGCAAATAGATTGCCCTCAGTGGCATCCTTGGGACTTTTGACAGTCCAATACGTGATAGGAGCCACACTACAACTTGTATGGAGTAGCCAAATTTAGTGTAGGTGGAAGCAAAGACTAAAGTTTATTATACCATAAAACAATAAATATGTGACATATCAAGCACAACATCCCCATCCTATATTTCAGTTAATATCAAGCACACAATACAAACATTTTCAACCTATGGAAGTCGGCCGGTGGAGTCATCAACTGGAGCACAAAGAAGAGAGATATGGTCGTCTACTCATGACTCGCAATCATCTCCAACATATCACCGCTCATGTGTTGAAGTTGTGGAGCATGATTGTCGATCTTGACAGAGGACAGCCCTCGGAGAAGTACTATGCTGGAAGAACTGCGACGCCCAGTTGCAATGAGAGTTAGGAGTGTTAGGATTTTACCTTATTTTTCAAGAGGAGATGATGGTCCAAGAAAATCCAATTGAGTTAGAGAAGACGATGACTTGAAGCAGAAGAAGCAAATCAAAATGAACCAATTTTCTTTTTAGGCGATTGCGAGTTTTCTTTTCAGAAGGAGTATGAATAGGATTCAATTCCTATTCAATGAAGATTTGTTTCTAATGATTAAAAGGTCTAAAATCTTTCTAGATCAAGGAGATCAACTTCTAATAAGATTGATCAAGATTCTTCAAGTATCCAATGGCCAAGATCATCTCATAGTCCAAATAAGAGTTGCATTGTAAATTCTATAAATAAATGTTATAATCCAGCATTGTAAATTGGAGCAGAGGACCAGTAGAGGAGAATAAAGTTGTGGTGAACAACAATATAAGGCTCTAAAAAGCCAAGAAAGAAAATAGCAAGGTGAAGATACATAAAAAGAAGATATACTTTTGTAATCTAGGCGTAGATTCAGGGGAAAGATGAATACTCTTGTGTCATTAAGAGAAATGCTAGATCTCTTTGTATTAACTTTATTAATAAAGCTCTCTTAAGTTCTCTTCTTGTGGACGCAGGCCAAGCTTGGGCCGACCGTGTTAAATTGTGTATTCTTCTTCTTATATCTTTTAATATTCATCTTGTGTGCTCGAAGTAATCTATCTCATGGCGTGCTTGAGGTCGCCGGTGGGGATCTCCGTATCTCTCAACTATTGGTATCATAGTAAGTAAGGTATCTAGGGTTATGCATGCAACAATTGAAAGTACACCTAGAGGGAGGTGTATAAGTGTAGTGCTAATCTAAGACAAAAAAATGTGAAATTGAAAAACTAATTGCTAACACATAACATGTAACCAAGAGTAAGTCTGAATTCCCCATGAAGGGCTCTGGAACTTCTCCACACGATTCCTATAAATTATGAGTTGAGGAGCTTCAATAGCTCTCTTAGTTGAAAACAAGTGTGAGCACACAAATAATATCAAGTATGTATATGAATGAGTAATAATAACAACAATGCAAGATACAAAGAGAGTAATTTCAGAGAGAAAGATTCAAATGCAAACACAAGAATATATTTCGAGGTTCGAGTCACTGCTCTACGTCCCCGCCTTCATACAGAAGGATTTCCACTATGTCCACCAAGGACCTTCCACAAAGGAATCTCCACCAAGAAATTACAACTTACACAGGGAGTACACAACTCCAACTCTCAAACACCTTTACACAAGAGGGAGGCATAAAGCCAAGCACAAAGTAAAGAAAAGTTTACAACTTGGTGATCTTGAAAGATCACAAATAACACTTCTCACAATACAAGATCACAGAGAATAGATTTGAAATGAATAACTCAAGTATGTGAGTAAACAAAGTATTTGAAAAAGAAACAATAAAGAAAACACTTGAAAAAAACTTCTTGATAGATAAAGAAATGAAGAACAAAAGTAGATTTTTCAAAACTTATTTTTCTTTGATTTTTTAAAACTTTGAAACAAATAAAAGATATAGAACTTAGCACAAAAACTTCTTTTGAAAACTTATTGGAAACACTCTAGAAGATGGAAAATAAGGCTCTTGAAAATCTGGTCTAAAACTGGCCTCAAGGACCCCAATTTATAGGGGATCCAAAAACTAGTTGTTGGGGCTCAAAACCACGCCAGATGGCTTGTCGGTCAACCGCCCAGTCGATCGGCCAACGGTCGAATTTTCGATCGTTGGGGTTACCGGTCGACCGCCCGGTCAACTGCCCCTAAGGTACAGCCTATCGGTCGACCGCTCGGTCGACCGTGGCAAAAACCAGACAGCAGGGCTCTCTGGATCGGTCAACTGCTCTGTCGACCGGGGCCAAAACTAGAGAGCAAGCTCTCTTGATCAGTCGACTGCTCGGTCAACCGTAAAGCCTGTGCACATCTGTGCGCATCGGTCAACCTACCGATATACTGAGCTCGGCTTCAGTCGACTGCCAGCAGCCCAGAAAATAATTTTTAGGGTTTAAAATCTAACTTGATAAATCCCTAAAAATTCCAATAATTCTTCATAAATTTCACAAAAATAAGTTCATGTAAATATTTAAAGTACAAATATGTGTGATTAAAATTTAACACATATTTCAAACAATTTGAACTATTTTTGAGATATAAAAGTTAAGGCTTAAACCAAAAATCGCATTTCCAAAAATCAACTTTGAAATGGAAAACCGATTTTGTTATAAACTTGTGTAAATATAAAAACAAGACATTGAAACACATTTGAAGCATCGAGCGTATGAATAGAATCCAATACATATTGTAAATGATATATCTTTATTTTTGACAATAAATTCAAAATAAGTTTTGATAAAAACAAAACTTAAACACATGACTAGATATACAGCAAAATAATTTTTTCTAAACAAAATGAACCATCAATGTATATAGATGAAATTCATTATACATATAAACCATGTAAACTTATTTTGATTGGAATCTATTCATGAAAATTGAAAGATGTATTTTTGAAAATCCGAAACGGTTAAACCGAAATCAAAACTATTAAACTTGTGTGTGTGTGAATACTTGAGCAACTCAAAACTAAACTATCCTTACACAAGATTTAAACAAAACTAAACAAACCTAAACCGAAGTCTTCTTATTGATCTTCTTCTCCAATATGGCTCGATCCAAACATGATCCAAAGAGTTTGACTCTATCCGAGTACTAGATGCGATCTTGACGCGTGAGCTCTTGAATCGATACGTGTTAGCTCCAAAACTTGATAATGAATCCTTTGTTGAAACTAAACACCTGCTAAGATCTTGATCAATATCTAAAGCTTAATAAACCGAAGATCATTTGTAACATAACATCATTACTTAGTCATCATCAAAACTAGCGTGAAGGGCCTTCGGGCCAACAATCTCCTCCTTTTGATGATGACAAAACTTATGAGGTTTTATATGCATGGATTAAAGATAAGCTTCATAGAAGCTCCCCCTTAACTCATGCATAGCAAAAACATATAGATATTCAATGAAAGTGCATGATATCAATCATAAAAATCATAGAGATATGCAATAAAAGCTCTTGATACCAATTTTACATAAGTATGCAATATAAACTCTTGATATCAAAACATATATGCATAAAACTAAAACATGACATGCATATATAGACTAATCTTTCTCCCATTTTTATCAATCATTAACAAAAGGGTGAAGAAAACAAACAAGATAAATGTATATGCAATATAAATTCATAAAAAGGAGAGATGTCAAGTTAACTCTCCTGCATACATACATTACATGGAGAAGGAATGACTAAACCCTAACCCATATAAGCATAATATGCAATGTATAGATGGAGATGTTAAGCTCTCCCTATACACATGTACCATATAAAGAAAAGATGTCCAGCTCTTTTTTATATACTACACTCAATATGAATCAATATATAAAGGAGATGTTATGCTCTCCTTGCATATAGGCAATACATATCAAAACAAATTTTGAAAAAATAATTAAAAGCAAATTTTGATACCAATATAAAACAACTTTTAATACCAATAGAAAATAAAATTATTTTTTAAATCAAAATATTTTTCGAGTGAGAGTGATTGAAGCTTGAACCTGCACACAAAATACAGTATTTCAGACATTAAGAATAAACATGTGCAAGTGCTCAATTCTTACCGCGATAGCAAGTGACTATGCGGGTCGTGATCCACAAGGAGGGTTTGCGATAGAAGCGTTCAAGGTTTTTTATTGAAATCTTTGTGAAGAAAAACGAAGGTTCTTCTTTATTTTAAGTTATGAAAATGAAAAAGAGTTATAGATTAAAGTTAGAAAGAAAACGGTAGAATGAGAAGGTGGAGAAAATCAGAAAATGACTATGTACAAATAAATTGAAAAAGAATGAAAAAGGATTTGGAAGATGTGGTGAAAGAAATCGTGTTGGTGATCTAAACTAAAAATAAAAGAAAAGAAAGAAGATTAAGGAATTACTTACGTAGTTTGGTTGATGACTTACCTGGAACCCTTGCATGTTCTACCTTACTTCGGAGGCGTTCAATGCATAAGTCATAGGATCGAGCTCAGTCCCCGTTCGCATTATATCATCAAGCCGAGCAAGAATGAAGTGATACGGATCTTGAGGAGGAGAACATCTTCATGAAGTATCGTTGGCACTCACAAAAACGTTGTTATACTTATGCTTCTGGATTCACTTGCATGCTCAACAAAACCAAAAGAGGTAAAGTAGAAAGAGGAAGAAGAAAACAAAAGGAAACAAAAGTAAAGAGACGAACATAAAAAATATTTACCTTTATTTCTTGCAGAAACGATGGAAGAAAGGAGGAGGGTACATCGGTGTCACTCTCAACATAAGCCTCTCTCTCTTACTTACATGAATCTCAATCTAACCTAAGCTTACATACAAATTACAATTACATAAAAAGAAAAGAAAAACCTAAGCTACAAAGAATGAAAACTGGACTAATCCTCTCTCTGCATGGTCGTCCCCTTTTCAGTACAATACTGCCCTTTTATAGGCAAAAACCCAACCTACAGGATCCTATGAAGATAGGGGAGCAAACGCTCCCCCTAATTCTCTAACCAAGCCGCGAAAACGCGGCTTTGGCCGCGTTTTCACGACCAGGGTGTGGCCAGGTGGCCACACCCTGTTGGTGGGTCTTCCCGGCATCTCGTTCTGTCTTTATCTTGGGTTAGATTTGCAGTTTAGGTCCGAGGTTTTGAAGAAATGGCCGTTGATCTTTGCTTTAACCGATCGATTCTGAGAGGATTCTTCTCAACCGGTTTTCAACCTCTTGATTTTGCCCTGATTCACTGAGTTCGAATTAATTCTGATTTAATTCAGAATTTTGGTGGGCTTTTGGGCTCATTTCTCTTCATCTCCTTAAGGAATGGGCCTGCAAATAAATTAAACATTTAATTAGGACAATGCAGATTTTATTCTATAATAAGTATGGAAATATGATACTAAATGTGCAACATTAGTGACCAATCACACCCCCATACCTATCTTTTGCTCGTCCTCGAGCAAAACAACTAAACTATATTGAGGATTATTAGACCACTTTCGCAGGTCACGCGATTGCACTGAGCATGTGCAACAAGCCGTTAAACCTCTAGGTTTCCCCTAGAGGACGAGTTTTATCTCGTGAGGGTTTTCAGTGGATTACACCCACAAAATCCATAAAGAAAGAGAAACAAAGAGTTAGTATTTTCGAAAAGCATTTTGAAAGAGAAAAATATTTGAAATATAATTGTAAGATTTTTAAGTAATCTATAAGTTATAGAAAAACTGAATTTTTCATTCCTAAACTTAGTCTCTATTCAAAAATTTGTTATCAATCAAAGTAAGGAGTCAAATTGTACTTTTCATCTGGTCTATTACTTTACTCTAAGTCATATGCACCTTGTGATCGTGAAATTTTGACGAAGGGTTCATTAACCCTAACTCTTATGCCTTATTTATTTATATATATATATTTTTGGGTGGTATTATTCCTTAGTTCTATTAGGTTTTCTAATCTGCCCATGTAACGAGCCTTTAATCGATGACTCCCAAACCAAACGGTCTTAGGACATTAGGTGAGAAAACACCCCAAGGACTTAAGGACTCGAGCAAATAAGGCCACAAAACTAAGGATTTTATTATATGAACCACTTTTAAGCGTGAATACTTATGCTTTATTAGGCACAAATACCCAGCTTAATCAGAGGATTTTCATATATATATATATATATATATATATATATATATATATATATATATATATTTTTAAACTTATCTAATCATCTTTCGCATAAATACTAAGGCTTGCTCTAGGCCAAAGTACCTAGCTAATCAATAATTAGATTCGTTCATATTTTTTTTCTTTTTTTTTTATATATAGGCATAAGAATCTTTGTTTTTGAACCCTAAGTGTGCAAGTGTATGAAGTGTGCATATTTCATCAAGGTAAAAATCAAGACTAAATTACTTTGACAAATTTTCTTTCTAACCCTAAAAATCAAACAAATAATCTTATTTTGACCAAGTATAAGAAATCCTAATTTTGATTTTCCTATTCCTTAAAATTGACTTAATTTCTTACAAAAAATATGTCAAAATATTGTTTCTATTTTCAAAAAGTTTTTAAAAGTAAAGATTTTTAAAAGTAAAGAAAATGTTAATTTTTTTATTTTTATTTTTATTTTTATTAAAAAGAAAAACCTAAGTTATGTTAGAACCCTCCCCCACACCTATCTCATGCATTGTCCTCAATGTATGAATTAATGCATAGATGCATGAAAAAGAAGAAAGGGAAGGAAAATGTTACCTTAAGGTGGTGGTTCCGGTGGTGGTCTGATTGGTCCACGAAATGCGGCCCAATCGACTTTTCGTGGGGTTCGGAGGAACCCACCAGAAATTTCTTTAATATAACCCATTAAAATGATATATGCATGAATTATTTTTATTAAATATTTAACCCCATCTAATTTCCAATTCCATAATTAATTTCGGAGTCAAATTTATCAACCGCTTTGTCCCAAAATGGAGTGTGAAAAGATAGAATGATTGACTTGGACTCAGGAAGTACAGGAACTAATATCGACTCAGGAAGGTGATTTAAGTCAAGTGATCATACATATATTTTGCATTCTTTTCATTACACTCTTACATTTATCGTGTAATAATGATGCTAATTTTCTTGTCTTAAATATTTATTTTGCAGAAGATAATAATGAAGAGAAAGAGGATTAAATCAAATAAATACCAGTTAAAATCAGATTTAACTAGATCTATTTGGTTAGCTGAGGATAATCCCAGATCTAGTTAGAACAAATCAAGGATTGGGGCAAATGTTCAGCTGAAGATCAGAGCAAATCAGACTGGATACAGTTTAGCATTTTCGTCATATCTTTTGCTACCGAATCTCAAATCTGATGATTCAAGATGATACAGAAAGAAGATTCAAAGGGATACAACTTTTATGTTGATCACTTTTTTGGATTCTATCATCTATTAAGCAATATTCAGCACTTAATACGTCATCAAACTGCAGAACAGATTCTGGATAAATCCAGTATGGAGATAAGGGGAAGATTGAAAAATTAGCCAACTCTTCCTATCTCCCCACACTCTCCCTTATCATTATTTTTCCTATAAATACTTGTACTCATTGAGAGATGAGAAAGACTAAAAGAGAGGGCTAAAAAGCTAGAGAAAGAAAGTTTTGAGCGTTGTAATGCGAGTTGGAGAGGTCAAGATGCTTTGTATTTAATGCTTATGGAATAAAATTCAGATTTCTTCTTCACAATCTTGCGGCGTTCAGTCTAAGTTTTTCTTTAATTTTCTCTTTATTTTTATTGCTATTCTTTTCTTTCATATTTTATTTCATGAAGTCATCTCTTTTCTTTTATTAACTTCTTTTGTTTTCAGCATCGCTTGGAGGAGGGAGACAACAAGGCGACGACAAGAAATAAGTTCACTAGTTCATCTACCTCTTCCTTCGTACCAATCTTTTAATTTTTTTTCCTTCTTATGGGTATTCAAATCTTCACAAAAAGGTTAGTATTTCCTTCTTCTTTTGCTTTCTTCATATTTTTATTTTTTCTTTTGCTTTCTTCTACAAGATTTTTTTATTTATTTATTTATTTAAAAAAATAAAATTCCAACCTTCATTCAAGGGATTTCTCAACTAGAATAAGATAAGATTGAGATTTTTAATAACTAAAATTTTAAGAACAAGTCTCTGTGGATTCGATCCTATAACTTACCACTACACACTTTGCCAAAAAGATTTTAGTAAGTTTAGGTTTTATAACTTGTACGTGATTCAACAACGATGGAGTTTTTCATGAATTTCGAATCGCGAACAGTTTTTGGCGCCGTTGCCGGGGACTTGTGAATTTTTTTGGTTTTAAAAAAAAATCAACATCTAATCTTTTTCTAGTTTAATATTAAAAAAAAAATTTAAAAAAAATTCAAAAAAAAATTTAAAAAAAAAATTCAGATTTCTTTTTGTTATTTTTCTTTTCATCCCTAAGATTTAATTTCAAATTTTCTTTTGCAGGGATATTGCATGAACAAAAGAAGACTTGCACAACAAGAAGAAGTTTGCTTGCTTTTGACATATTGCATTGCTAAAATAAAAACAAATATAAACTTGCTTGCTTCAGAGTCGCCGGAAAGGTTAGTATTTTCTAACTCTACCCACGAATCTCTTGTCAGTGGGGTTTTGGAGGTGCTTATTGATTGAATTTTGTACTGCATTAGTGTATATTTGCATAAAAAGATCTTAAGAGCTGTCCCCCCTCACATAAGGTCGGGATTTCATCACCCGTTCCTTGGCTCAAAAATCACAACCGCATATAAGTATTTTCCCAAGCTTGAACTAATTTAAAATCAATTAGAACTCAGCCACTAGGATTTCGAGATCATTTAAGTGGAACTATTTTGGGAAGACTCCTGTGAACACTTTCAAGCTCGCGAAAGAGGGCTTTCTTATCTAGAAAAGATGACTTAGCCATTGCGGCGGTGCCTGGCCTGGAAGAAGGACCGAGGAACTTCCTGTCTAAGAAAGGGTGGCTGAATTTAGTAAGTGCCCTGCCTGGGGGAAGAGCCGAATCGCTTGTTTGACGGGTTTAACCGGTAAACCCACTATCCTTCCAACCCAGTTATGAGTTGTCTAACTAGGAGAATTCTATTCTCTTAAGATTAAAAAAAAAATTGATTACCTTGAAATTAAATTCAAGATAAAAAAAACACTTGATTGCAATTGATTGGTTTGAGTCATCTTATGTGCAATCTTATTTAGGATTTAGAAAATCCTTCATCAGGGCAGTAACCTGGTTCATGCGAAAGTGGGTTCGTATTAAGGGTCGATTAGAATCCATTATTGTTTCTGAACCTACTGCAACAATGGGTGACACTAATGAAACCAAACAAATGACTTTAAAGAATTACATGTATCCTACAAGGTCCACCCAACCTTCCTGTATCACCTTGCCAGCCCTTACGGCAAATTTCGAGATTAAATCTGGGATGATACAGATGCTTCCAGTCTTTCGGGGATTGACAAATGAGAACCCATATCAACACGTTAGGGAGTTTGAGGATATTTGTGGGACCATGAAGTATCATCAAATGACAGAAGAATCTCTAAAACTTAGGCTATTCCCATTTTCTCTAAAAGAAAGAGCCAAATCTTGGCTTCTTTCTCTCCAACCGGGTTCAATTTCTACTTGGGTAGGATTAGCCGAAGCCTTCTATAGGAAGTTCCATTCTAAGCAGAAAACTGCTACCATACGTCAAGCCCTCAACATCTTCCATCAACTACAAGGGGAGACGTTCTTCACATATTTTGAAAGATTCAAGGATCTTTTACTTGAGTGTCCCCATCACGGATTCGAAAAGATCCGTTTGATTCAAATTCTTTACGAAGGGTTAGACTACTCGAATAAGACCATAATTGAATCCCTTTGCAATGGAACATTCACGAGCAAAACGGCTGATGATGCATGGCAATTCTTTGAAGAGGTAGCAGAAAATACTCTAGAATGGGAGCCTGTTAGTGTTGATAATAAGCAATTTACCACCTCAACTGCCACTAATAAGGGTGGTATATATAAAGTCAACCCTAATTTGAGAGTGATGCCAAATTGACATCAGTAGTACGAAGACTTGAAGCATTAGAATTGAGCAAGGGAGCACAATCTTCAGCTTCCGAACCATCCAAGCCAGTGGTGTCTCCCATTTGTGTCCTTCGTGACAGCCAAGACCACTCAGTAGAACAATGACCCGGGTTGCCAATTATCAAAGCGGAGCAAGAAAATGTACTCAATACATTTCGCAAGCCCAATCCCAATAACAACCCATTTAGTGAAACATACAATCCGGGATGGCGGAATCATCCTAACCTTTCATAGAAGTCTCCTCAAAGACAAGGTTATGGTGGATCATCATCATTTCAAGGACCATCTTCTAATAATCAATTTCTCAAGGGAAATCAATTCAGCACAACACCATCTGTTCCTCCATATGTCCCTCCCAATCAAAGAAAACCATCTTTAGAGGACACTCTCCAACAATTCATGCAGAGCCAACTAATAACTAATCAAACTCAAGCCCAAATGTGTCACAATCAGGATCAAACGATAGCCAGGCTCGAGGTTCAGATAGAACAGTTAGCTGCAACTGTTAGGGAGAGAGAGAGAAAGGACATTTCCCTAGTCAAACTGTGCCCAACCCGAGAGGACAACCTGCTTCTCAAAATACTCCAACAGGCCAATTTGAAATTAGTTCTGATTCAAACCGTCAAGTCCAATCCATCCACACTTTACGGTCAGGCAAGAGAGTGGACAACCAAGTCCAAGATCCACCAAACAATCCTAATACTGTAAAAGAAAAAAAGAAACCAAAGGAGTCAACAAAGAAAGATGATCAAGTTATTGTTGACAATCAAGATAAACCTTTTGTGCCCAAAGCCCCATTTCCTCAACGTCTTCAACCAACTAGGAAGAAAAATCACCGCGAGGGAATTTTGGAAGTTTTCAAAAACGTTCAAATCAATATTCCATTCTTGGATGCCATTAATCAGATACCTTCATATGCTAAATTTCTAAAAGACCTAACCACGGTCAAGAGGAAAAGTTCTGTGCCTCGTGAAGCTGCATTTGCTACACAGGCATCATGTCTCATCCAGCAACCCATTGCACCCAAATATGAGGATCCAGGGAGTCCAACTATTTCTATTAGGATAGGAGATTAGGTTATGGATCGGTGTCTACTAGATTTAGGGGCAAGTGTAAACCTTTTACCCTATTCTGTGTACAAACAATTAGGTTTAGGGGAGTTACAACCCACTAACCTTACATTGCTTCTAGCAGATAGGTCAGTTAAGGTCCCCAAGGGAATTATTGAAGATGTTATTTTGAAGGTTGACGAATTCTATTTTCCTGCTGACTTTGTGGTCTTAGACACTGAACCAGTTAGAGATCCAAGCAATCACTCCCCTTTGATTTTAGGGAGACCATTCCTTGCTACTGCTGATGCTGTTATTAGATGTAGGAATGGAGTCATGACCTTATCATTTGGGAATATGACAGTTGAGCTAAACGTTTTCCATACTAGTTCCCAGCCACATGTAATGGACGATCATGAGGAGATCAACATGATTGATGTGTCAGTCAATCACACCTTTGAGGAATCTTGCTATGAAGACCCCTTGGAGAAATGCTTGGCCCATTTTGGAATGAATTTTGATATTGAGGAGTCCATAGAAAAGGTGAATACATTGTTAGATTCTGTCCCCATCATGGACACCAACCTATGGAGACCTAAGGTAGAACTCTCACCACTGTCAACATCTGTTCCTGTTCCGTCAATCGTTGAGCCTCCCAAGTTGGAGCTCAAACCTTTACCTGACACATTGAAGTATGCTTTCCTAGGTAAGTCAGAAACCTTGCATGTAATCATATCCTCTCATTTAGATAAGGAACAAGAAGAAAAGTTGCTAGATGTTCTTGAGAAACATAAGGAAGCCATAGGATGGACCATAGCAGACATCAAGGGAATTAGCCCCTCTGTGGTAATGCACCAAATTCATCTTGAAGAGAATGCCAAGACCTCGAGAGAACCGCAGAGGCGTTTAAACCCTGTTTTGAAAGAGGTGGTGAGAGCGGAGATAATAAAATTATTAGATGCGGGTATCATTTACCCTATCTCTGACAGTCAGTGGGTTAGTCCAATACAAGTTGTACCCAAAAAGTCCGGAGTCACAGTTGTTACTAATGAGAACAATGAGTTGGTTCCAACTCGTGTTCAAACTGGTTGGCGAGTGTGCATAGACTATAGAAAACTCAACTCCATGACTAGGAAAGATCATTTTCCTCTGCCTTTCATTGACCAAATGTTAGAACGTATCGCCGGTCATGCATACTATTCCTTTCTCGATGGTTATTCAGGATATAACCAAATCCACATAGCTCGTGAGGACCAAGAGAAAACGACATTCACATGTCCGTTTGGCACATTTGCATATCGTCGCATGCCCTTTAGGCTATGCAATGCACCTGCTACTTTTCAGCGGTGTATGTTGAGCATCTTTTCAGATATGGTTGAGAGATTTCTCGAGGTTTTCATGGATGACTTCTCTGTCTTTGGGTCTACTTTTGATGAGGGTTTATATCATCTATCATTGGTATTGATAAGATGCAAGGAGAAGAACCTAGTTCTTAATTGGGAAAAATGCTATTTCATGGTGAAATCCGGGATTGTCTTAGGACACATTATTTCTAATAGAGGTATAGAGGTTGATAAAGGTAAGGTAGAGCTAATCACCAAATTACCACCTCCTAGAACTGTTCGGCAGGTGCGATCTTTCCTAGGCCATGCTGGATTTTACCGCCGCTTTATCAAAGATTTTTCTAAAATCTCCAAACCTCTTTGTGATCTTCTAGGAAAGGATGCTCCTTTTGAGTTCACCCCTTCTTGTTTGGAAGCCTTTGAAAGGCTAAAGACCGAGTTAACCACGGAACCCATCATCCGACCACCTGATTAGAATCTCCCATTTGAGGTGATGTGTGACGCTTCTGACTATGCTATAGGGGTTGTCCTAGGCCAACGAGTGGATAAACTTCCTCATGTCATTTGCTATGCCAGTAAGACTCTTAACGATGCCCAACTGAATTATTCTACCACTGAAAAAGAGTTGTTGGCAGTCATTTTCGCTCTTGACAAATTTCGTCCATACCTTATAGGTTCTAAGGTCCTAATCTACACCGATCATGCAGCTTTAAAGTACCTTCTCATGAAAAAAGATGCTAAAGCCCGTTTAATTTGTTGGATCTTACTCCTACAGGAATTCGACTTACAAATTCATGATAAAAAGGGAGCTGAGAATGTTGTAGCAAATCATTTGTCTAGGATTGTGGTAGAATCTGTGTCCGACTCACTACCTGTCCTTGAGACATTTCCTGATGAGCAGTTAATGTCCGTCTCCTCTTCAATTGTTCCGTGGTATGCTGACATTGTGAATTATCTTGTCACAGAACAGATGCCCGATTCATGGACCAAACAAGAACGATTACGTTTCTTAGCTAAGATCAAATGGTTCTTCTGGGATGAACCATACTTGTTCAAGTACTGTCCCGATCAGATCATTCGACGCTGCATTCCTGACTCAGAATTTAGGAGCATCCTTTCATTTTGCCATGACCAAGCCTGTGGAGGTCATTTTAGTGGGAAGAAAACTGTTGCAAAAATTTTGCAATGTGGTTTTTATTGGCCCACTCTATTCCGTGACGCACATGTCTATTGTCAATCATGTGATCGTTGTCAACGATTAGGGAAGATTGCACGCCGGAACGAAATGCCGTTAAACCCGATCTTAGTTGTCGAAATCTTTGATGTTTGGGGCATTGACTTCATGGGTCCCTTTCCGATATCCCATGGATACCAATATATCCTTGTAGCAGTTGACTACGTCTCTAAATGGATAGAGGCGGTAGCATGTAAAACTAATAACCACAAAGTTGTGGTAAACTTCTTGAAAGAGAATGTATTTTCTCGTTTTGACTTTCCTCGTGCAATCATCAGCGATGGTGGAAAACATTTCTGCAATCGTACATTTGAAGCCTTAATGAGAAAATATTGCATCAATCATAGAGTAGCCACCCCTTACCACCCACAGACTAGTGGCCAAGTAGAAGTTTCCAATCGAGCCATCAAGACCACTCTAAAAAAATTGTGAACACTACTAGAAAAGATTGGTCTCTTCGTCTGACTGATGCCTTATGGGCATATAGAACTGCATTCAAAACTCCTATTGGAATGTCTCCATATAGGTTAGTTTATGGAAAGGCTTGCCATCTTCCTGTCGAGTTAGAACATAAAGCATACTGGGCAATCAAACGCCTAAATTTTGATCTAGACAAGGCAGGAGAATCTAGGAAACTTCAACTTGATGAGCTTGAAGAGATAAGGAATGATGCATATGACTGTTCAAAACGGAACAAGGATCGTATGAAGATTATACACGATAAGATCATAACTCGGAAGGAATTTCAACCAGGACAAAAAGTCTTGCTGTACAATTCCCGTCTACATCTCTTTCCGGGAAAACTGAAATCTCGTTGGACCGGTCCATACATTGTTCATAAGGTACATTCACATGGTGCAGTTGAAGTCCACAATACCACGGATGGTACCACTTTTCAAGTAAATGGTCATCGTTTAAAACCATACCGTGAGTATCTAAGCCCTGAAGTGGAGGAAATCCTTCTGGAAAATCCTGTTTATCAGGATTGATCTCTATATATATTAGGGATTCATTTATGTATTATAGTTTTTATATTTTTTTCTCTTAACTAGACAATGATGAATGACATCCACTCGTCCTTATCAGGTACTATCTACCCTTCACATTCTTACATTTGTAGCATGCTATGCATTCATTCATATATTGAGGACAATGCATGAGATAAGTGTGGGGGAGGGTTAACATATGCTTTCTTTTAAGTTTTCCAAAAAAAAAAAAAGAGAAAAAAAAAGAAAAAATAATAACAATAATAATAAAGATTAAAAATATATATATATATATAATTTTTTAAAAAAAACTTTTTGAAAATATAAATAATATTTTGACATATTTTTTTGTAAGAAATTAAGTTAATTTTAAGGAATAGGAAAATCCAAATTAGGATTTCTTATACTTGGTCAAAATAAGATTATTTGTTTGATTTTTAGGGTTAGGAAGATAATTTGTCAAAATAATTTAGTCTTGATCTTTACCTTGATGAAGTATGCATACCTCATACACTTATACACTTAGGGTTCAAAAACAAAGATTCTTATGCCTTATAAAAAATATATATAAAAAAAAAGAAAAAGAAAAAGAAAGAAATAAGCAAATCTAATTATTGATTAGTTAGGTGCTTTGGCCTAAGCAAGCCTTAGTATTTAAGCGAAAGTTGATTAGATAAGTTTAAAAAAAAATATCCTTTGATTAAGCTGGGTATTTGTGCCTAATAAAGCATAAGTATTCACGCCTAAAGAAGGTCCATATAATAAAATTCTTAGTTTTGTGGCCTTGTTTGCTCGAGTTCTTAAATTCTTAGTGGTGTTTTCTCACCCGGTGCCCTAAGACCGTCTGGTTTGGGAGTCATCGATTAAAGGCTCGTTACATGGGCAGATTAGAAAGCCTAAACTAAGGAATAATACCACCAAAATATATATATATATATACATATATAAATAAATAAGGCATAAGAGTTAGAGTTAATGAACCCTTAGTCAAAATTTTCACAGTAACAATTGCATATGACTTAAGGTAAAGTAATAGACTAGATGAGAAGTACAATTTGACTCCTTACCTCGATTGATAGCAAATTTTTGAATAGAGACTAAGTTTAAGAATGAAAAAATTCGATTTTCCTATAACTTATAGATTACTTAAATCTTACAATAATATTTCAAATATTTTTCTCTTTCAAAATGCTTTTCGAAAATACTAACTCTTTATTTCTCTTTCTTTATGGATTTTGTGGGTGCAATTCGCTGAAAACCCTCACGAGACAAAACTCGTCCTCTAGGGGAAACCTAGAGGTTTAACGGCTTGTTGCACAAGCTCAGTGCAATCGCGTGACCTGCGAAAGTGGTCAAATAATCATTGGTTTAGTTTTGTTGTTTTGCTTGAGGACGAGCAAAAGATAGGTGTGGGGGTGTGATCATACACATATTTTGCATTCTTTTCATTACACTCTTACATTTATCGTGTAATAATGATGCTAATTTTCTTGTCTTAAATATTTATTTTGCAGAAGATAATAATGAAGAGAAAGAGGATTAAATCAAATAAATACCAGTTAAAATCAGATTTAACTGGATCTATTTGGTTAGCTGAGGATAATCACAGATCTAGTTAGAACGAATCAAGGATTGGGGCAAATGTTCAGCTGAAGATCAGAGCAAATCAGACTGGATACAGTTTAGCATTTTAATCATATCTTTTGCTACAGAATCTCAAATCTGATGATTCAAGATGATACAGAAAGAAGATTCAAAGGGCTACAACTTTTATGTTGATCACTGTTTTGGATTCTATCATCTATTAAGCAATATTCAGCACTCAATACGTCATCAAACTGCAGAACAGATTCTGGATAAATCCAGTATGGAGATAAGGGGAAGATTGAAAAATTAGCCAACTCTTCCTATCTCCCCACACTCTCCCTTATCATTATTTTTCCTATAAATACTTGTACTCATTGAGAGATGAGAAAGACTAAAAGAGAGGGCTGAAAAGCTAGAGAAAGAAAGTTTTGAGCGTTGTAATGCGAGTTGGAGAGGTCAAGATGCTTTGTATTTAATGCTTATGGAATAAAATTCAGATTTCTTCTTCACAATCTTGCGGCGTTCAGTCTAAGTTTTTCTTTAATTTTCTCTTTATTTTTATTGCTATTCTTTTCTTTCATATTTTATTTCATGAAGTCATCTCTTTTCTTTTATTAACTTCTTTTGTTTTCAGCATCGCTTGGAGGAGGGAGACAACAAGGCGACGACAAGAAATAAGTTCACTAGTTCATCTACCTCTTCCTTCGTACCAATCTTTTAATTTTTTTTTCTTCTTATTTTGGGTATTCAAATCTTCACAAAAAGGTTAGTATTTCCTTCTTCTTTTGCTTTCTTCATATTTTTATTTTTCTTTTGCTTTCTTCTACAAGATTTATTTATTTATTTATTTATTTAAAAAAAATAAAATTCCAACCTTCATTCAAGGGATTTCTCAACTAGAATAAGATAAGATTGAGATTTTTAATAACTAAAATTTTAAGAACAAGTCTCTGTGGATTCGATCCTATAACTTACCACTACACACTTTGCCAAAAAGATTTTAGTAAGTTTAGGTTTTATAACTTGTACGTCATTCAACAACGATGGAGTTTTTCATGAATTTCGAATCGCGAACATCAAGTAAAGGTTCAGGAGTCGAAATTGGTTCAGGAAGTGGGTCCAAGTCAAGAAGTTGAAACTCAAGTCCACAGTTATTTTCCTACAATTGAATGTGACTTAATATTGGTGATTCAAGTTCAAGAATGATAGTTGTGGGAATCAAAACTGACTCTAAAATATTACTCAAGTCGGATAACAAAATAGGAGCCAATATTGATTCGGGAATTTAAACTGGATCACAGATCTGAGAATCTAGGTCACATTTCTCATTGAATTCAATGTCATAAAAATGAGAACTTGCCAATTTATCAATAGGACTTTCAAAAGTGTAAAATTGGTCAAGTTCAATATGATCATCAAAGATGGTGATTCAATTTCATCAAGAATTGGCACAGGATCCAATGTTGACTTGGGAAAAGATTGAAATCAAGTGAAGACACCGGAGTCATAATTGAATCACTAAGTTGAGGTTCAGGATCATATTCATTCTCAAGTTCTATTTTAGGAAAGGAATAACTTGCCAAACTGTCAATATCATTTTCAAAATTTAGAGTTTGGGCAAGTTCAAATGATTGTTCTAAAATAGAACCTTGATTTCCAAAACAATATGACTCTTCGGCTCTAACAGAATGGTTAGTAACATCAGAACTGGTCAAACGGTGAGAACGTAGAGATTGGACCATCATATCTTTGTCATGATTACGAGCATTTTGAGCCTGAGTCATGGCTTCAAGCATCTTTTCATAGTTGATGGGTTCATCGTCTTGTTGAAAAGATGATGTGTTGTTTTGGAATTGGTGGTGAAATTGTGAGTCCTTCAGATTTTGTGATTTTTGTTTGGACTCACGCATACTCATTTTCAAAATTGATGGTTTTCTATTTTGGACTGGTGGAACTGAGTATGAATCTTGAAAATATTGTGGACAAGGTGGAGAAGGAGGACAAGTTGGTTGAAAATTTGACTCGGGGGAGGTGAATCCCCATTGACTCTGTGAAGAGTTAAAATTATTATGGAAACTATGGTTATAAAATTGGGAGCATGGGTTATATTGATTCGGATAAGACCAATCTGGCACACTAGGTTGGTTATGATATGCCGGGTTGGTAATATCCGAAAATGAAGTCGGTGTGTAATATGAATTATTATTGAAGTTGAAAAAATTGTTGTTATAAGCCATATCACACAATAGAATACAAACACAGAAAAAAGACAAACAAATTAGCAAACAAATAAAAAGGAAAAATTTCTAAGCTAAGTTAGGATAGACCTATGACCTAGACGACTCCTAACTAGTTAGACTGTCCAAGGGAGGTATAATGCAGACTTTGACCACAAGCTAATCAGCCAGGTCAAGGCAAGATTGGTGGGAGATTTTCCGTCAAAGACGTTCCTTAATTAAATAACCACCAATCTTCGGGCTTTCGGCCCTTAATCCCTTTCCTAGACACTGATTTGACAGGAGTCAAATTCCAGCATCTTTTTCCCTTAGGATAATCTCCTAATTGAGTCCGAGATGTCCCTAGGGCCAACGTCTACTCATTTTTAGTTAGGCTCGGGTTAGTCAGTGCTTGGAATCTGATTTTTGAGCCAAGGAAGGGTGATTAAATCCCCACCTTATCTTGTTATGGGGTGGTGCCCTTAAGATCAGTTTGTGCAAGTGTACAAGATATGTAAACAAGATTCACTCAAAGCGATGTAAATCAACCACGAGATGAGTCCTATTCTAAATGCAATGCGAACGTACCTTGCTCCAGCACTCTTCAACAGTAAAGTAAATGAATTGAAAAGACACGTGCCTAAAATGCAAACGTCTAATCAATTTTTTTAACTTTTCAACAAATGTTTTACTGTTGGTTTATTAGCAGCCTTATGTGATGGCATATAAGAAATAAAGTTTGTAGAAAACTAGAATTTTGCCAAACAAGCAGCCCTGCAAAAAGCCAGTTAGTAGTGAACTCTTCCTTGCCAAGGAAACGCGGCTAAAGCCCAGCAAACGTGACAATTCAGAGGGTACTTGGTCTCTGTTTTCTAGAACAGAGGCCCAAGACTACTTATATGTCACTGCAATCTTTCTTTCCTGCTTTTCTTGCCCTATAACCTGCAACAGAGAAGAAAAATTCATCTTAGTTCTAAAAATTCAATAAAAACCATTACCCTCCCCGGCAACGGCGCCAAAAATTGATTGAAGCTTGAACCTGCACACAAAATACAGTATTTCAGACATTAAGAATAAACATGTGCAAGTGCTCAATTCTTACCGCGATAGCAAGTGGCTATGCGGGTCGTGATCCACAAGAAGGGTTTGCGATAGAAGCGTTCGAGGTTTTTTATTGAAATCTTTGTGAAGAAAAACAAAGGTTCTTCTTTGTTTTAAGTTATGAAAATGAAAAAGAGTTGTAGGTTAAAGTTAGAAAGAAAACGGTAGAATGAGAAGGTGGAGAAAATCAGAAAATGACTATGTACAAATAAATTGAAAAAGAATGAAAAAGGATTTGGAAGATGTGGTGAAAGAAATCGTGTTGGTGATCTAAACTAAAAATAAAAGAAAAGAAAGAAGATTAAGGAATTACTCACCTAGTTTGGTTGATGACTTACCTGGAACCCTTGTATGTTCTACCTTACTTCGGAGGCGTTCAACGCATAAGTCATAGGATCGAGCTCAGTCCCCGTTCACATTATATCATCAAGCCGAGCAAGAATGAAGTGATACGGATCTTGAGGAGGAGAACATCTTCATGAAGTATCGTTAGCACTCACAAAAACGTTATTATACTTATGCTTCTGGATTCACTTGCATGCTCAACAAAACCAAAAGAGGTAAAGTAGAAAGAGGAAGAAGAAAACAAAAGGAAACAAAAGTAAAGAGACGAACATAAAAAAATATTTACCTTTATTTCTTGCAGAAACGATGGAAGAAAGGAGGAGGGTACATCGGTGTCACTCTCAACATAAGCCTCTCTCTTACTTACATGAATCTCAATCTAACCTAAGCTTAAATACAAATTACAATTACATAAAAAGAAAAGAAAAACCTAAACTACAAAGAATAAAAACTGGACTAATCCTCTCTCTGCATGGTCATCCCCTTTTCAGTACAAATACTGCCCTTTTATAGGCAAAAACCCAACCTACAGGATCCTATGAAGATAGGGGAGCAAACGCTCTCCCTAATTCTCTAACCAAGCCGCGGAAACGCGGCTTTGGCCGCGTTTTCGCGGCCAGGGTGTGGCCAGGTAGCCACACCCTGTTGGTGGGTCTTCCCGGCATCTCGTTCTGTCATTATCTTGTGTTGAATTTGTAGTTTAGGTCCGAGATTTTGAAGAAATGGCCGTTGATCTTTGCTTCAACCGATCGATTCTGAGAGGATTCTTCTCAACCGGTTTTCAACCTCTTGATTTTGCCCTGATTCACTGAGTTCGAATTAATTCTGATTTAATTCAGAATTTTGGTGGGCTTTTGGGCTCATTTCTCTTCATCTCCTTAAGGAATGGGCCTGCAAATAAATTAAACATTTAATTAGGACAATGCAGATTTATTCTATAATAAGTATGGAAATATGATACTAAATGTGCAACATTAGTGACCAATCAGAGAGTAAGATACCAATTGAAAATATATAACATATCAATTGAATGTAAAATTGAATGTAAAATCTGTTGGCCCAGAGGCCTTCCACTCTAGTTTTGATGATGATTAACTCATGTAGTTATGTTTACTAATAATCTTGTGATGTTTAGTTTCAGATCTTTAGCCAAGATATTAGTAGGTGATTATCTTCAACAAAGGTGTTTTGGAGCTTCTCACATGGTGATTCAAGAGCCGAGCGTCAAAGATCATATATAGCACTCGTTGGAGTCAAGCTCGGTGGATCACGGTTTGAATCGAGTCGACTTGAAGAAAGAGTTCGTCAAGAAGACTTCGGTACTTAGTTTAGTTTATATTTTAGATCTATTTGTAAAGATTAGATAGTGTGGAATGCTCAAGTTCACAACACACACACGTTTCATGTTTTGATTTTCGGTTTTGGTTTAACTGATCTTGGTTTTCATGAATATATAGTATCAAAGCAAGTTTACATTGTTTAATGTATATTAGATATGTTCTATATACATGTATGCTTCAACTATTTATACAAACTTAGTTTGATATGCCTATTCATGTGTTTGGAGTTTTGTATTTTAACAAAACGTATTTTCGGATTTAATATCAAAAAAATAATGATATATATATATATCTTTTATGTATATTGGAGTATATCCATATACAACATGCTTCAAGTTGTTTAAGTATCATGTTTTTGTATTTGGATGAGTTTTGGACAAAACGAATTTTCAATTCAAAAATCCAAGTTTTGGAAAATACAGTTTTTGATTTTCGGCAAAATTTCCATAACAAAAAAAGAGTTCAAAATGTTTGTAACTTGGTTTGATTTTTACTCAAACAAGTTTGTATATCAATGTATTATATTGAACTTATTTTTGTGGATTTTTAGAGATTTTATGAGATTTATTTGAGAATTAAAAACCCTATTTTTCAGTCCCTTAATTGTTTCTGCCAGGCCCTGGCGGTCGACCGAAACGGTCGATCGGACGTGCACGAGACGTGTACAAAGGCCATTGGGTTTGGTCGGTCAACCGGGCGGTCGACCGACTGAAGTCCCCTTACTCTCGGGTAAGGGCGGTCGACCGGTGGTTGGCAACGGTCAAAATTTGACCGTTGGCCGGTCGACCGGCCGGTCAATTCTGACCATAATTGCTGCCAACGGCTAGTTTTTTAAACGGGCTATAAAAACCCCATTTGAGAGAGGTTTTCTTCAAGAATTTTTTAGAGCAAAAATTTACATCTTCCAGCAAGTTTTTAAAGAGTTTTTAGTGCTTAAAGATTTGATCTTCATCTTGTTTTTAAAAGGGTTGGAAAATCATTTGAAAAGAAAATTCTTTGGGAATTGTTTTGATCTTCACTTTCAATTCTATCTAAAGTTTTTCCCTAGAGTTTTTGTTTGAGTTTTTGATTTTCAAACTCTTTATTTTTCACACTTGAGCTATATCATTCTATCCTATCTATAGGATCTTTTATTTGTGGAAAAATTGGTTTGTGGTTGGATATACCACCAAGTTGTAAACCCTTATCATTGCTTGGCTTTGTGCCTTTCCCTCTTAGTGTAGAGGAGGCTGTGCAATTGGGTTGTATCCCTCAAGTGTGAGGTGATCCTTATTTAGCTTTGTGCTTATCCCTCATTTGTGAGGTGGATATTGTGGTGGCTTTGTGCCTAACCTCTAAGGGTAGATGTTGTATTTGTAAAGAGAAGAGTTGTGTACTTCCGGTTGTAGTTGCCCCAAATTCTCAGTCGAGGTTCCCTGTGTGGGAGTCCTGTGTGGACAAGTTAGTGGATTGGAAATCATTCTGGGTGAAGGCGGGGATGTAGAGCTGGGTGCTCGAACCTCGAAACAAATCTCGTTGTTTGCGTTTGATCCATTGACTCTAACTCCCTCTCTCTTTTATTTGTGCCTTGCATCTTTCATATTGCTCATTCATATATTATATGTTTGGCTTATTTGTGTGTGCCTCACTTGTGCTTAACCACGAGAGCTTTATATAGCGCCTCAACTCTTATTCAGAGGAATCAAGAGGAGTTAGTCCAGAGCCCTTCACCGGAAATTCGGCTACACTCGTTGGTTGCATTAAGTGTTGTTGCAATTAAGTTTTTAATTTTCGTATTTAGTTCATTAGATTAGCCGTACACCTATTCACCCCCTCTAGGTGTACCTTCAATTGGTATCAGAGCCTACGCTCCTGATATTAGGTTTAACCACCTAAGAGTGTGATCTTGGTTTTGCTAATCTACATTTGCATTTGCATTTGCACACATATAGTTTGCACTCATGGATGGCCCTCCCATGTTTGATTTCTCCAGACTAGATATATGGAAGGTTATGATGAGTTGTCATTTAAAAACCCTAGGCTTGCATGTTTACCTTGCCATTACCAAGGAATCCTACCCTAATGATAGCAAGCATATAGAGGCCAATGCAATAGCCCTAAAGGCACTTAGAGCATCTCTTCATAAAGAATATTTATATGTGTTTTCTCACTATGAGTCCGCTTTTGCAGTATGGAGCATTTTGACTTCTCCTGAGCTACCAAAGATTATCGATAAGATGAGAAGATCTAGAAGAGACGAGCGATGAACGTTGCTTCATGGTCCAAGGGAATGACTCCCTTGAGGTACACTCGGACACTCAACTAGATGCTAGTTTTAGTTCCTATTGCAATGAGTGTTTAGAGGCACAAGCCATGAATGATGAACTTGCTAAAAATTGTGAAAATTTGATTTTAAAATACAAACTTTTGAAAAAGGAAAGTCTTGGTTTAAAAGAAGAAAATAAAATTTATCTTCTAGACTTGAAGTTGTTTTTCAAGAAAGGGATGAGATTTCAAGTGAAAGTGACTCGCTTAAATCCCAACTTGATCTTGCACTTAATGAAAACAAAATTTTGAAAAGTAAAAATGATTGTGAATATATTTTAAAGAAAAATGAGGATTTAACTTCAAAATTTGATTTTGTATTAAAAGAAAATAATTCTTTGAAAAATAAAATAAATTTGATTTCACAAGAATTAAAAGATTGTTTAAAAAATATTTCTTTGCAAAATGATTTGGATTCTCATGTTTGCCATGCTAGTGTAGCTTCACATTCTAGCTCACGTATTGCATGCTCCACCTCTTCTAACATTGAAAATGATATAAACTTGTTAAAGAAGAATATGGATTGTTTGGGCTCCACTATGAGCATTTGTGCTTTAAACCATACACGTTTGGAATCTTTGCTTCGAAAGAAACAAGTTCCATCTATGCATGCACACCATCCACGGCATACACATGCTTCGTACGTTCATGCACATCACACATTGTATGCTCATGTATACACTTGTACACATTGTGGACGTAAGGGCCACCTTGCTAAATTTTGCTATGATAGAGTTCATGATTCTAATTTAGCAACCAAATTTGTTTGGGTTAAGAAAGGAACTAACCCCCATGGACCCAAAAGAGTTTGAGTACCAAAGACCGCCCCTATGCTATTTGATGTAGATGTGGGCTCTCGCATGACGTGAGAGCGATGGTACCTTGAAGTGGATGCGTTCCGAGCTTTATGAGGACATTTTGGATGCATCACTTTCAAGGGGAGTTTGGTGGAAGGACCACCACGTTTTGGAGATATGGAGATGTGCCTTTTAGGTTTTGGTAACAATCTCTAACTCCCATTATGTTTGCATGTTTTTTAGATCATTCATTTATAGCATGTCTTGTTTAATGTTCATTATGCCATATGCCATGTTTAGTAGATTAGTGATATACATGATTAATATTTGAGACACCCATGTTTAATATGGATTTATATTTAGTACTCTCACTTTAGTTTATCTATTCTGTATGTCCTAAATCTAATGCATGTGCATGTACATAATGAACATATGTATGTTTATAAGTTTTGTTTTGACTACCATGCTTCATGTTTTGATTACTTGTTTAGATGTTAGTTTTCATTAAAACTAGGATATATACTTGTATATATAGTGGGCCACAAATATATTATTATATGTTTGTGCGTGAATGCTTATTTGTACTCATTAGATGTACTAGTATAGTCTAGTTTTGATAATTCATGCATTTGACTTGTATTCCCATTTTTATACATGTTTTCCGTGTTTATATGTTTAATTTCATGTATATGTCTATCTTGTCTAAACTATTGATTATACATATACATCATTGAGCCATGTGCCTTCATTCATATACATTTGTGGACTCGTTTATAGTTAGATATGTATGTATACTTTAGTTTGTACATGACATACATATACCTTGAAGAATTCTAGTTTTGATTATTTTCATGTTTTAAGGAATTTTGAGCTTAATTGACTATTTTCATAATAATATGTTTCACATAACACTTGTACACTCACCTTATTTGATGATTTCTCATGATTTTGTTTTCATGAGTATGATATGGGCTATATAGATTTTGAGTGTTTAGTGACCATGTGATTTAAATGTTTTTCATGAAATATATTTTTGTTTTATTCCTTACTTGAAGGATTTCGTACTAGTTTACAAATTTTTCATCTAACTAGTTCGTATTCTTCATATGGTAGAGTTTTTCAAACATACTATATTTTCAAACCTATTTTTGAAAACCCCTACCCATTTAAGGGCGGTTGGTTGGGCGACCATGCCTTGTATGCTCTATTATTGAAAATCATTTTAAACATGTGCATGAAATGGGTGGTAGGTAATATGAGTTATACACTTGATCTTATTATTGTTTCAATTGGTATCATTGTATCTTTTCAATTGGTATCAATATTGACATTTTTCTTGTATACTGATATATATGTTTTATTTGTGCTTATTATGTCTCTATATCCTTGAGCACAAATTTTAGTTATGCTAAGCTTGATTTTTTTTAATGACTATCTTATTTCAATTGATTATGTTTCAATTGGTATCCTAATACAAGCTTATGTATCGTTTTATTTGGTATTTCATAAAGGGGGAGAAAATTCGTATTTTTATCTTTCAGTTGGTATTTTATTTACCTTTGATTTCCACTCCCATATTTTATGATGAAAAATGATTGAAAAATTAATATTTATTTTAATTTGGTATCATTTGTTCAAAATGAAAAATACTTACAATTGGTATCAAGATGTTTATTTATTTACCTTCATTTGGTAATCAAGAATATCTATATATCTTTCATTTTGGTATAAAAATTTTTGATTTGGTTTCAATGCCTCATTTACTTTCAATAGGCATTTCTTAAAATTTTTATTGATATGTTCACCTTCAATTGCACTACATTGATATATTTTTTAATTGGTATCATGTTGGTTTTTGATTTCACCCCATGGAGTATTTTTTTTTGTTTCGAACAAAAAGGGGGAGAACCTTGTTTTTATTGGTTTGTCTTTGACCCCTTTGTTGATGATTGACAAAAAGGGGGAGATTTGAATTTGAGTTTATATGCATGTTTTTATAATGCATGTTTTTATATTGGTATCAAGTATTGGTATCAAGAGTATCTGTTTTACGTTTTGTTGATATTGGTATCATAAACATGAATACTAGTATCTAGAAACATAGTTTGTTTTTAGTTTGTTTTTTTATTGGTATCAAAAACATTATTAAAGAACATGTTTATGAAAAGAAGAAATAATTTATTTTTGGTATCAAGAGCTAATTTGGTATCAAGAGCTTATTTTATGCATGTCTTTGCATACTCATGTTTAATATTCATTGTATATCTTTTTGTTTATTACTATGCATGAGTTAAGGGGGAGCTTCTTTGAAGCTTAACTTTAATCCATGCATATATAACTCCATGAGTTTTGTCATCATCAAAAAGGGGGAGATTGTTGGCCCAGAGGCCTTCCACTCTAGTTTTGATGATGATTAACTCATGTAGTTATGTTTACTAATAATCTTGTGATGTTTAGTTTCAGATCTTTAGCCAAGATATTAGTAGGTGATTAGCTTCAACAAAGGTGTTTTGGAGCTTCTCACATGGTGATTCAAGAGCCGAGCGTCAAAGATCATATATAGCACTCGTTGGAGTCAAGCTCGATGGATCACGGTTTGGATCGAGCCGACTTGAAGACGGAGTTCGTCAAGAAGACTTTGGTACTTAGTTTAGTTTATGTTTTAGATCCATTTGTAAAGATTAGATAGTGTGGTATGCTCAAGTTCACAACACACATACGTTTCATGTTTTGATTTTCGGTTTTAGTTTAATCGATCTTGGTTTTCATGAATAGATAGTATCAAAGCAAGTTTACATTGTTTAATGTATATTAGATATGTTCTATATACATGCATGCTTCAACTATTTATACAAACTTAGTTTGATATGCCTATTCATGTGTTTGGAGTTTTGTATTTTAACAAAACGTATTTTCGGATTTAATATCAAAAACAATGATATATATATATATATATATATATATATATATATATATATATATATATATATATATATATATCTTATGTATATCTTATGTATATTGGAGTATATCCATATACAACATGCTTCAAGTTGTTTAAGTATCATATTTTTGTATTTGGATGAGTTGTGGACAAAACGAATTTTTCAATTCAAAAATCCAAGTTTTGGAAAATACAGTTTTTGGTTTTTGGTAAAATTTTCATAACACAAAAAGAGTTCAAAATGTTTGTAACTTGGTTTGATTTTTACTCAAATAAGTTTGTATATCAATGTATTATACTGAACTTATTTTTTTGGTTTTTTAGAGATTTTATGGGATTTATTTGAGAATATAAAACCCTGTTCTTCAGTCCCTTAATTGTTTCTGCCAGGCCCTGGCGGTCGACCATGCCGGTCGACCGGAACGGTCGACCGGACGTGCACGAGACATGCACAAAGGCCATTGGGTTTGGCCGGTCGACCGGGCGGTCGACCGACTGAAGTCCCCTTACTCTCGGGTAAGGGCGGTCGACCGGTGGTTGGCAACGGTCAAAATTAGACCGTTGGCCGGTCGACCGGATGGTCAATTCTGACCATAATTACTGCCAACGGCTAGTTTTTTAAAGGGGCTATAAAAACCCCATTTGAGAGAGGTTTTCTTCAAGAATTTTTTAGAGCAAAAATATACATCTTCCAGCAAGTTTTTAAAGAGTTTTTAGTGCTTAAAGATTTGATCTTCATCTTGTTTTTAAAAGGGTTAGAAAATCATTTGAAAAGAAAATTCTTTGGGAATTGTTTTGATTTTCACTTTCAATTCTATCTAAAGTTTTTCCCTAGAGTTTTTCTTTGAGTTTTTGATTTCTAAACTCTTTGTTTTTCACACTTGAGCTATATCATTTTATCCTATCTATAGGATCTTTTATTTGTGAAAAATTGATTTGTGGTTGAGATATACCACCAAGTTGTAAACCCTTATCATTGCTTGGCTTTGTGCCTTTCCCTCTTAGTGTAGAGGAGGTTGTGCAATTAGGTTGTATCCCTCAAGTGTGAGGTGATCCTTGTTTGGCTTTGTGCTTATCCCTCATTTGTGAGGTGGATATTGTGGTGGCTTTGTGCCTAACCTCTAAAGGTAGAGGCTGTATTTGTAAAGAGAGGAGTTGTGTACTCCCGGTTGTAATTGCCCTAAATCCTCAGTGGAGGTTCCCCGTGTGGGAATCCTGTGTGAACAAGTTAGTGGATTGGAAATCCTTCTGGGTGAAGGCGGGGATGTAGAGCTGGGTGCTCGAACCTCGAAACAAATCTCGTTGTTTGCGTTTGATCCATTGACTCTAACTTCCTCTCTCTTTTATTTGTGCCTTGCATCTTTCATATTGCTCATTCATATATTATATGCTTGGCTTGTTTGTGTGTGCCTCACTTGTGCTTAACCACGAGAGCTTTATATAGTACCTCAACTCTTATTCAGAGGAATCAAGAGGAGTTAGTCCAGAGCCCTTCACCGGGAATTCGGCTACACTCGTTGGTTGCATTAAGTGTTGTTGCAATTAAGTTTTTAATTTCCGCATTTAGTTCATTAGATTAGCCGTACACCTATTCACCCCCCTCTAGGTGTACCTTCAAAATCCATGGATACCAATTGAAAGTGAAATCAAGAATTTTTTTTTGAAATACTAAAAAATTCAATGCATGAGCTTGTTGGAAACAAAAGCAAATATTTTGAAGTAAAACCAAGCTTAATATAAGACAATTTGTGCTATAAAACATGTATGTATAGACATTGATAAGCAAGCACAATCAATCATATATATGTATGTATGAAAATGAAAATATCACTTGAAATTTGATGCATACATATATAAGAAAACAAATATGAGTATACAAAAATGAAATAACATGAAGATCATGTGTATAACTTATAACTACCTCCCTATCATACACATGTTTAAAAAGATATACAATTTAGTACACAAGGCATGGTCACCCAACCAACCGCCCTTTTAGGGTAGAAGTTTTCAAAAATAATATTTTGAAAATAATTTAGCTTGGGTTGAAAACTCTACCAATTGAAGAATAAAACTAGTTTTAAGATAATTTTAAAAAATAGTATGAAATCCTTCAAGTAAAAAGAAAAAATATATATTTATCACATAAAAAATGCTAAATACACAATAATTGACACTCAAGGAACTATGAAGCACAAAAATTCTCATAAATCCATAATCATAAGTAAACAAATGATATTGAGTGCACAAAAATCATATAAGAAACATATACATAGAGATAAGGCAATGAAACTCAACACATAAAATTTCTCTTTCATAAACATGAAATCATAAAATATGAGGAATTTAATTTTTATCAAAAACTAAACAAACTTCAAGATATATGTATCTTTTGTCAAAACTAAAGTGTACATACATATCCAAACATGAAATGAGTACTCAAAAGAGTATATGACATTTAATATAAGTGACTCAAGGATAGAACATGTATATCATATAGTTTTGGTCAATAATTTACATATACATGAGCTAAACATATTTTATAAAAACATGTACAAAATAGAGAATACAAGTGTAAATTTAAGAATCATCAAAACTAGGTCATATAAGTATATGTAATGAGTACACATGAGCAACAATGCACGCAAACATGAGAATCAAGTATACCTCATTACTTGTACAAGTATAAATACAAGTTTTAATAAAAATTACATCTAAATATGTAATCAAAACTTGAAGCACAAGTCACCAAAATATGGTTTGAAAAACAAATGAAATCACTCGTGTAAATACAAGTGCTATTATAACAAGGATATGCATATATAGTTAAACAATAGTGAGAGCACTGATTGAGGCTTTACCTGCACACAAATACAGAATTTCAGAATTTTAAAATAGAGATGTGCAAGTGCTTAATTCTACCACGATAGCAAGTGGCTATGCGGGTCGTGATCCACAAGGAGGGACTAGAGATGGAAGCTTTTTTAGTAAGTTTTCTTTTAAGATACAAAGGATGGTTAAAATTCTTCTTTTAGTTCTTGTAAACAAAAAGAGAAAAATTAGGTTAAAGTGAGTTAGGAAGAAGATGGAAGATTAAGAAGATGAAAAAACTAGAAATGATATGTACAAAGAAATGAAAAAGGAATGATAAAAGAAGTGGTAGATTGTGATGTTCTAAACAAAAGAGTTAAAAGAAAAGAAAGAAACTAAAAGTTACTTACCCCTTTTGTACTCATATACCTTGGATTCGTAACTACGACTTACCTAATCTTTGAAGGCGATCAAGCATGGCTTGTAGATCTTCCCCATTCCCGATCTACACTAAGAATAAAAGGGCAAGCTATACTAGTAAAAGAATGGTTGTTCATCAGTATAGGCCATCAAGAGCACTTACAATGGCGAAGCAGTCTCGAGGCTAACAGATTCACTTGGATTGCAACACATTAGAGGAGAGTAAACGAAAACAAGAGTAAAGAAGAAAAAGTAACTTTGATTCAATTCAAATAACAATAGAAGAAGAGATCACTTATACCGGTGTCACCTGCAGTACAAACTTGCTCTCATTCCTCCACGAAAGTATCCTCTCCTCTCAGTTACATAAAAAATAAAAATTACATGAAAGAAAATGAAAACTTAAGTTACAAACTACAAATTAGCCTAAGTTCTACTCTCTGCTTGGTCGTCCCCTTTTGCCTTTGAGATTGCAGGTATTTATAGGAGAAATGCAGAGGTTAGAGGAGTATGAAGATAAGGGAAGCTGGCTATTTCTAAATTTGAATCCTCCTCTTATCTCCAAACTTGATTTGATATGGATATTCAGTTCTGATCTGCAGCCTATTTGCGTATTCTTTGCTAAATATAGCTTATCAAATGACAGAATTAGAAACAATGATAAACTTAAGAGTTGTAGCCCTTTAAGTCCTCTTTCTGGATCATCTTGAATCATTAGATTTGAGTTCTGGTAGCGAACGTTATGATTCAAATACTGAAATGTATCTAGTCAGAATCTGAGTCAAAATTGCTTCATCTCATCTGTTGATCTTCTCTCTATCCATTTATCCCTTTAGATTTGAACTCCGTATTTGACGTTATCCTCGGTTTATCTTTAACTTTAACCACTTGATTCACCAAAAACTGAATTTAACCAACTGAATTTGGATCATCCTTCTCTAACCAAATAAATCTAGTTAAATCTGAATTTAACTGATATTTATTTAATTTTATCATCTTTCTCCCCATGATTATCTTCTTCAAAATAAACATTTAAGACAAGAAATTTAGCAGATTTATTACATGATAAATATGGCTATGTAACAAAGAATAATGCAATAAATGTGTGCAATCACACCCCCATACCTATCTTTTGCTCGTCCTCGAACAAAACAACAAAACTAAACCAAAGATTATTAGAAAACTTTCGCAGGTCACGCGATTGCACTGAGCTTATGCAACAAGCGTTAAACCTCTAGGTTACCCCTAGAGGACGAGTTTTGTCTCGTGAGGGTTTTCAGTGCATTGTACCCACAAAATCCATAATGAAAGAGAAAAATGTTAGTATTTCGAAAACACATTTTGAAAGAAAAATATTTGACATATTATTGTAAGAATTAAGTAATCTATAAGTTTATAGGAAAACTGAATTTTTCATTCCTAAACTTAGTCTCTATTCAAAAATTTGTTATCAATCAAAGTAAGGAGTCAAATTGTACTTCTCATCTAGTCTATTATTTTACCCTAAGTCATATGCATCTTCGTGACCGTGAAAATTTTGACTAAGGGTTCTTTAACTCTAACTCTTATGCCTTATTTATTTATTTTTTATTTTTGGTGGTATTATTCCTTAGTTCTATTAGTCTTTCTAATCTGCCCATGTAACGAGCCTTTAATTGGTGATTCCCAAACCAGACGGTCTTAGGGCACCGGGTGAGAAAACACCCCAAGGATTTAAGGACTCAAGCAAACAAGGCCACAAAACTAAGGATTTTATTATATGAACCGCTTTTAGGCGTGAATACTTATGCTTTATGAGGCACAAATACCCAGCTTAATCAGAGGATATATATTTCTTTTTTTTAAAACTTATCTAATCATCTTTTACATAAATAGCAAGGCTTCCTTAGGCCAAAACACCTAGTTAATCAATAATTAGATTTGTTTATCTTTCATAGATATATTTTTTTCTTTTTTTTTCTTTTTTTAAGGCATAAGAATCTTTGTTTTTGAACCCTAAGTGTGTAAGTGTATGAAGTGTACATATTTCATCAAGGTAAAGATTAAGACTAAATTACTTTGACAAATTATCTTCCTAACCCTAAAAATCAAACAAATAATCTTATTTTGACCAAGTATAAGAAATCCTAATTTTTCCTATTTCTTAAAATTGACTTAATTTCTTACAAAGAAATATATCAAAATATTATTTCTATTTTCAAAAATTTTTTAAAAGTAAAGAAAAATGTTATTTTTTTTTTCTTTTTTTAAAATAAAAAGAAAAAACCTAAGTTATGTTAGACCCTCCCCCACACCTATTTCATGCATTGTCCTCAATGTATGAATTAATGCATAGATGCATGAAAAAGAAGAAAGGGAAGGAAAATATTACCGTAAGGTGTTGGTTCCAGTGGTGGTCTGATTGGTCCACGAAATGCGGCCCAATCGAATTTTTGTGGCGTTCGGAAGAACCCACCAGAAATCTCTCTTATATAACCCACTAAAATGATGTATATATGAACGATTTTTATTAAAAATTTAACCCCATCTAATTTCCAAATTTCATAATTAATTTCAGAGTCAATTTTGTCAACCGCCTTGTCCCAAAATGGAGTGTGAAAAGCTAGAATGATTGACTTAGACTTAGGAAGTACGGGAACTAATACCGACTCAGGAAAGTGACTTAAGTCAAGTAAAGGTCAGGAGTCAAGATTGGTTCAGGAAGTGGGTCCAAACCAAGAAGTTGAAACTCAAGTCCACATTCATTTTCTCACAATAGAATGTGACTTAATATTGGTGATTCAAGTTCAAGAATAACAGGTGTGGGAATCAAAACTGACTCTAAAATATTACTTAAGTTGGGTAACAAAACAGGAGTCAATATTGATTCGAGAATTTGAACTGGATCACAAATTTGAGAATTTAGATCACATTTCTCATTGAGTTCAATTTCATAAAAATGAGAACTTGCCAATTTGTCAATAGGACTTTCAAAAGTATGAAATTAGTCAAGTTCATTATGACGATCATCAAAGATGGGCGATTCAATTTCATTATGAATTGGCACAGGATCTAATGTTGACTCGGGAAAAAGATTGAAATCAGGTGAAGACACCAGAGTCATTATTGAATCAGGAAGTAGAATTGAATCACTAAGTTGAGGTTCAGGATCATATTCATTCTCAAGTTCCATTTCGAGAAAGGAATAACTTGCCAAACTGTCAATGTCATTTTTCAAAATTTAGAGTTTGGGCAAGTTCAAATGATTGTGCTGAAATGGAATCTTATTTTTCAAAACAACATGATTCGTCGGCTCTAACAGAATGGTTAGCGACACAGAAATGGTCAAACGGTAAGAACGGAGAGTTTGGACCATCATATCTATGTCATGATTACGAGCGTTTTGAGCCTGACTCATGGCTTCAAGCATCTTTTCATAGTTGATTGGTTCATCGTATTGTTGCGATTGGACTTGAAAAGATGAAGTGTTGTTTGGAATTGGTGGTGAAATTGTGAGTCCGTCAGATTTTGTGATTGTTGTTTGGACTCACGCATACTCATTTTCAAAATTGATGGTTTTCTATTTTGGACTGGTGGAACTGAGTTTGAATCTTGAAAATATTGTGGACAAGGTTGATAAGGAGGACAAGTTAGTTGAAAATTGGACTCGGGGGAGGTGAATCCCCATTAACTCTGTGAAGAGTTGAAATTATTCTGAAAATTATGGTCATAAGATTGGGGGCATGGGTTATATTGATTCGGATAAAACCAATCTGGCACATTATGTTGGTTAAAGTTATAATATGCCGGGTTGGTAATATCCGAAAAAGAGGTTGGTGTGTAATATGGATTACCATTAAAATTGAAAAAATTGTTATTATAAGTCATATCACACAAGAAATGTCAAACACAAAAAAAAAACGAAAAAAACAACAAAAAAAGTAAATAAATAAAAAAATTCTAAACTAAGTTAGGGTAGACCTTTGACCTAGACGACTCCTAACTGATTAGACTGTCCACGGGAGGTATAATGCAGACTTTGATCCCAAGCTAATCAGCTAGGTCAGGGCAAGATTGGTGGGAGGTATCCGCGCAAAAGCGACAGGCCTGATTAAGTCAAACCACCAGCCTTCGGGGTTTCGCCCCTCAATCCTTTTCCTTAGACACTGATTTGGCAGGAGTCAAATTCTAACACCTTCCCTCTTAGGATAATCTCCTAATTGAGTCCGAAATGTCCCTAGGCCAACGTCTGTTCAGTTTTAGTTAGGCTTGGGTTAGTGAGTGAGGAGATTGTTTGTGGGCTAAGGGAGGGTAATGGCTTTCCCACCTTATCTTGTTTATAGGATAAGCCCTTAAGATTGATTGTGCAAGGTGTGCAGGATAAAGAAAAGTAACATTCAATAAGCAAATAATCACTCAAGATGTTTCCTAAACTATATGCCATGCAAACGTACCTTTTGCTCATGCACTCTTCAATAGTAATGTAAAATGTAACGAATTAGACACGTGCCTAAATGCAAAGTCTAAACTATTTTTAGCATTTAATAAACATCATTTTACTGTTGAGGTTAGAAAGTAAATACGGTGAGACAAATAAGGAAATAGATAGCTACAGATATTCAACTTTGGACTACAGCCAACCTACAGAAAATACAGGTTAGTAGTTCACTCAGATTGCCACAGGAATGTAGCAAATCTGAGGGCTTCTTGGCTCTGCTTTCTTGAGCAGAGTCCAAGACCACTTATATGTCCACTGCAGGAAAATTTTCTTGTTGTCAAACCTGTACACCAAGAACAAAAAAGAAAGTTAACTAAAAATATAAATCTAAAAAGAGAATAACTTACCGTCCCTCCCCGACAACGACACCAAAATTTGATTGAGGTTTTATCGGCACACAAATATAGAATTTCAGAACTTTAAAATAGAGATGTGCAAGTGCTCAATTCTACCGCGATAGCAAGTGGCTATGCGGGTCGTGATCCACAAGGAGGGACTAGCGATGGAAGCTTTTTTAGTAAGTTTTCTTTTAAGATACAAAGGATGGTTAAAATTCTTCTTTTAGTTCTTGTAAAGAAAAAGAGAAAAATTAAGTTAAAGTGAGTTAGGAAGAAGATGGTAGATTAAGAAGATGAAAAAACTAAAAATAATATGTACAAAGAAATGGAAAAGGAATGATAAAAGAAGTGGTAGATTGTGGTGTTCTAAACTAAAGAATTAAAAGAAAAGAAAGAAACTAAAAGTTACTTACCCCTTTTGTGCTCATATATTTTGGATTCGTAGCTACGACTTACCTTGTCTTTGAAGGCGATCAAGCATGGCGTGTAGGATCTTCCCCATTCCCGATCTACACTAAGAATAAAAGGGCAACTATACTAGCAAAAGAATGGTTATTCATCACTATAGGCCATCAAGGGCACTTGGAATGGCGAAGTAGTCTCGAGGCTAACAGATTCACTTGGATTACAACACATTAGAGGAGAGTAAACGAAAACAAGAGTAAAGAAGAAAAAGAAACTTTGATTCAATTCAAATAACAATAGAAGAAGAGATCACTTACACCAGTGTCACCTGCAGTACAAACTTGCTCTCATTCCTTCATGAAAGTATCCTCTCCTCTCAGTTACATAAAAAAAATAAAAATTACATGAAAGAAAATGAAAACCTAAGTTACAAACTACAAATTAGCCTAAGTTCTACTCTCTGCTTGGTCGTCCCCTTTTACCTTTGAGATTGCAGGTATTTATAGGAGAAATGCAGAGGTTAGAGGAGTATGAAGATAAGGGAAGCTGGCTATTTCTGAATTTGAATCCTCCTCTTACCTCCAAACTTGATTTGATGTGGATATTCAGTTTTGATCTGCAGCTTATTGGCGTATTGTTTGCTAAATTTAGCTTATCAAATGACAGAATTAGAAATAATGATCAACTTAAGAGTTGTAGCCCTTTAAGTCCTCTTTCTGAATCATCTTGAATCATTAGATTTGAGTTCTAGTAGCGAAAGTTATGATTCGAATACTGAAATATATCCAGCCAAAATCTAAGTCAAAATTGCTTCATCTCATCTGTTGATCTTCTCTCTATCCATTTATCTCTTTAGATTTGAACTCTGTATTTGACGTTATCCTTGGTTAATCTTTAGTTTTAACCACTTGATTCACCAAAAACTGAATTTAACCAACTGAATTTGGGATCATCCTTCTCTAACCAAATAGATCTAGTTAAATCTGAATTTAACTGATATTTATTTAATTTTATCCTCTTTCTCCCCATAATTATCTTCTGCAAAATAAACATTTAAGATAAGAAATTTAGCAGATTTATTACATGATAAATGTGGATATGTAATAAAGAATAATGCGATAAATGTGTGCAATCAAGCACAAAAATATGAATTCATATAAAAATGGGTGTATCTCAAATATTATCTATGTACATTACATGTCTAATAAATATTGCATTTAAGCATAATGAATATGAAAACCAAGACATGCAAAAAAAAAACATCAATAAAAGTATGAAAACATAAACAAAAAGTTAGAGATAGTTATCAAATCGAATGAACTAATCTCTATATCTCTAAACCATAGTGGTCCTCCCACAAAAACTTCCTTGATAGTGATGCATCCAAAATTATGTCCATTTAACTCGAAAACCAATACTCTCACGTCTTGTTAGAGCTCACACCTACATTAAATACAATAGGGGTAGATCTTGGTACTCAAACTTTCTTGGGTCCATGAAAGTTAGTACCTCTCCTAACCCAAAAATGTTTACTTGCAAAATTTAAATCATTTAACTTATCATAACAAAATTTTGCAAGATGGCCCTTACGATCACAATGTGTATAAGTGTACACATTAGCATACGTAGTGTCATGTGCGTGAACATGAGAAGCATCTGTATGCCGTGGAGGGTGTGCATGCATATGTGGAGCATATTCTTTGTTAAACATGGATTCCAACCTTTTGTGGTTCATGGCACATTAGTTCAAAGTGGAGCCCAAACAATCTACAGTCTTCTTCAAAGCATGAATATCATTATCAATAGTTAAAGAAAAAGTGGAGCATGCAATATTCTTATTACTAGGAGAAGCTATAGTAGAATCTAAATTATTTTTCAAAGAAACTTTTTTTTTAAAGAAATGCATTCTAATTCTTTAGAAATTAAAATAATTTTATTTTTTAAAGAATCATTTCTTTAAAATAATATTAAGTTTTGAAGACAAAACCTCATTTTTCTTCAAAACATGATCAAAATCATTTTTATTTTTCAAAATCTCATTTTCTTTTAAAATAAGATCGGGATGGATTTTAAAAGAATCTCTTTCACTTGAAATCTCAACCCTCTCTTGTAAAATCATGTTGAGTTTTGAAAATAAATTTTTATTTTCTTTTTTTAAATCAAAACTCTTGCTTTTCAAAAGTTTGTATTATTTGGCAAGCAATTTTTCACAAAACAAGGAAAGCTCTTCATTTAAAGCATGTGCATCCATACTATCATGATCGTCGAAAGAGCTAATCATCAAGATGAGTATCCAAATTTACCTCAAGGGAGTCATTTCCTTGGGCCATGTAGCACGCTGACTCATCTACAATGGAATCCTTCTCCAAAAAGTTTGTCGTTTGTTCCTTGGAAGAGGTCAATGTGTTCCACACTGTAAAAGCGGAACCACAATGAGAAATCAAAGAAAGATGTTCTTTTTTAAGTGTGTGCTTAAGTGCCTCCATGGCTTGTGTATTAGCCTCTAGGTACTTGTCATTACCAAAATATAATTTCTTGATAGTGGCAAGATAGACATGCAATCCTAGGGCTTTAAGGTATACACTCATCTTAAATTTTCACATGTCAATATTAAAAACAACATACATGAGAGGAGCAAAAAAATCCATGAGTGTAAACAATATGTGTGCAAAATAAATAACTAGATTAGCAATCCAAGGATCACACTCCTAGGTGGTTAAACCAAAAATCAGGAGCGTAGGCTCTGATACCAATTGAAAGTACACCTAGAGGGGGTGAATATGTGTAGTGCTAATCTAAGACCAAAAATGTGAAATTTAAAAACTTATTGCTAGCACACAACATGTAACCAAGAGTAAGTTTGAATTCCTCGTGAAGAGCTCTGGAACTTCTTCTGACGATTTCTCTAAATTATAAGTTGAGGAGCTTCAATAGCTCTCTTGGTTGAGCACAAGTGTGAGCACACAAACAATATCAAGCATGTGTTGGCCCAAAGGCCTTCCACCCTAGTTTTGATGATGATTAACTCATGTAGTTATGTTTACTAATAATCTTGTGTTGTTTAAGTTTCAGATCATTAACCAAGATATTAGTTGGTGATTAGCTTCAATAAGGAGTTTAGAAGCTTTTCATGGTGATTCCAGGGCCAAAGCATCAAGATCATACCTTGCCTAGCCCATGGATGGAGTTTTGGAGCAAGTCAACTTGAAGATGAAGATCATCAAGAAGACTTAGGTATCCATAGTTTAGATAGTGTGTTTTAGATCCATTTGTAAAGCTTAGTTTAGTTGATATGCTCAAGTGCACTAACACACACGTTTTATGTTTTGGATTTGGTTTTCATGAATAGTAGATCAAAACAAGTTACTTTATTTTTATGTATATTAGATATGTTCTAGATATACATACATGCTTTAAACTTGCTAGACAAACTTATTTTGACTATCCTATTCATGTATTGAAAAATCAAGTTTGATAAAAATATAAGTGTTGGTTTTGATAAAATTTGCTAGACTCAAAATGAATTGATATGATTGATATATGTCTTGAAATTTTTATCACTTGTTTGTGTTTTGATATAAAATGTTAAAACAAGTTTTGTAGATTTTTAGAAGTGTTAAAAGATTTTTAGAAAAATATTTTAAACTGTTTTTCTGACCCAGATTTCTGTTCCAGACTTCAATCAGTCGACTAAGTCAACTGACCTAGTCGACTTGGCTGAAGTCGGTCGACCGGGCCGGTCGACCGACGTGCACAAATCTGTGCATGTTTGGCAGCACTGGGACGGTCGACCGGTCTGAGAGCAGTGCTCTCTGTTTGTTTGGGTCGACCGGGCCGGTCGACCGTCAGCCTGTCAGGCTGCCACATCAGCCTAACGGCTAGTTTTCTGATGGGGCTATAAATACCCCATTTGTTTGAGGTTTTCACAAAGATTTTCAAGAGCAAAAATTCTCAGTTTTCTGAAGTGTTTTAAAAGATTTCAAAAGTGTTTTTGGGCCAAAAAGAATTCATCTTATTTGTTTTAGGTTTTTAGAAAAATTAAAGAAAAGAGTATTTTGGGAGATTTGTCTTGGTTTTCATTCTATATCTTTTGCAAGAATTTTCCCAAGTGTTTTTCTTTGATTTCTTGATTTTCAAACACCTAGTTTTTCACACTTGAGCTATCTTCTATCCTAATCTATTTAGGATCTTGTTTTTGTGGAAAAAGAGAGAAAAAGAGATTGTTTGAGGTTGTTGAGCCTCTAAGTTGTAAACCCTCCTTGCTTTTGTTATATCCCTCTTTGGTAGAGGTTGATCGGAGTGGTATTGAGTTTGGATCCCTCTTCGGTAGAGGTGATTGAGTTGGTTGTATTGGCTACGGGCCTTATCCCTCTTCGGTAGAGGTGGATTGTGGTTGTATTGCCTCGGTGGCATTGAGAGAGGAGTTCGGTACTCCTATAGTGGATTGGAAATCCTACACGGTGGTGTAGGCGGGGATGTAGAGCTAGGGGCTCGAACCTCGAAACATATTCTTGTGTTTGCGTTTGATCCAATATCTCTCAACTCTCTCTCATTTATTTGTGCAAAGCATCATTCATATTGCCATATCATATCTATTTGCTTGTGTTGCCTTGCATCTTTTATATTGTTCATCCTTATATGCTTGGCTTGCTTGTGTGTGTGCCTAACTTATACTTAACCAACAAGAGCTTCACATAGCACCTCAACCCATTCAAGGGGAATCAAGAGGAGTTAGTCCAGAGCCCTTCACGGGGAATTCGGCTACACTTGTTGTGTTGTATTAAGTTTGTGCAAGATTTGCATTAGCTTCCGCATTTAGCGCACTTAGTTCACTAGATTAGCACTTACACCTATTCACCCCCCTCTAGGTGTTTTTCAATTGGTATCAGAGCTAGTGCTCTTGATACTTAGGCTTAACATCCTAGGAGTGGGATCCATTTGCTTGCTAATCTATTGTTTGCATTTGCTTGTTTGCACACTCATATAGTTTACCATGGCCTTCATGACCCCACCTAGTTTTGACCCTTCCAACATTGTTGTTTGGAAGATTAGAATGACTGTTTATTTACAAACCCTAGGTCATAAAGTTTACCTTGCCATTACCAAGGAATCCTTCCTTAGTGATAGCAATCATATAGGGGCCAATGCACAAGCCCTTGAGGCCATTAGAAGCACACTTTCAAAAGAATATCTTATGCATGTTTCTAATCTTGATTCCGCTTTTGCAGTGTGGAACAAGTTGACAACAACCACCAACACCTCCAAGCTTCAAGTCCAAATCCAACAAGAAGAGGAATCTAGTGGAGAATCTGATTCTCAATGCTTAATGGTCAAGGAAATGACTCCCTTGAGGTACATTCGGAACCCCACTTAGATGTTAATGATGCTAGTTCTTCATGTGATGACAATATGGATCCCCATGCTTTAAATGAAGAACTTTCTATTGTTTGTGAAAAATTAATAGAAAAATATAACATGTTGAAAAAGAAAGTCTAGGCATTAATAATGAAAATAAAAATTTGATTGCTAGACTTGATGTTGTTTTGCAAGAGAAAGAGGAGATTGCTAATGAGAGGGATTCATTAAAATCTCAACTTGATCTTGCACTTAAAGAAAATGAATTTTAAAATCTAAAAATAATTGCCATGTTCTTTTGAAGAAAAATGAAATTTGTCTTCAAAAGTTGATTTTGTTTTAAAGGAGAATGTTGCTTTGAAAAATAAAATTATTTCTATTTCAATGAGTTGAATGTTTGTTTAGATAAGAATATTGTTTTGCAAAATAAGATGGATGCACTTGTT
This sequence comes from Agave tequilana, assembly GCA_038442645.1. NCBI lineage: Eukaryota > Viridiplantae > Streptophyta > Magnoliopsida > Asparagales > Asparagaceae > Agave > Agave tequilana. Next base: position 67,016 of record JAVJIF010002863.1, read on the forward strand.
TGTCATGCTAGTGTAGCTTCTTCATCTAGTCTACCTAATGCATGTACCTCTTCTTCTAGTATTAATTATGATATTTGTTTATTAAAGAAGAGTGTAGATTGTTTGGGCTCCACTTTGAGCCAATGTGTAGTAGGGCATACACGCTTGGAATCTTTGTTTCGAAAGAAACAAGTTCCATCTTTTCATGCACACCCTACACGGCATACACATGCTCCTCACGGACACCATCACACCATGTATGCTCATGTGTACACTTGTACACATTGTGGACGTAAGGTCCACCTTGCTAAATTTTGCTATGATAGAATACATGTTGATAATTTAGCAAAGAATTTTATTTGGGTTAGAGAAGGTCTAACCCCCATGGACCCAAAAGAGTATGGGTACCAAAGACTACCCCTCCTATTATTTTTGATGTAGGTGTGGGCTCTCACATGACGTGAGAGTGATGACACCTTGGAGTGGATGCGTTCCGAACTTAAAAGGAAATCAATTGGATGCATCACTTCCAAGAGAAGATTTGGTGGAGAGGACCACTATGTTTTGGAGACAAGGAGAGTTGCTTCTTCGGTTTTGGTAACAATCCTTTACTCCCATTTATTATTTACATGCTTTCATAATTAAAATTTATATCATGTTTTGATGTTTTATAGCATGTTTCATTGTCTATGGATTAGTATGTAAATACCATGATTATTAGATCCTTGACATACATGTATAGTATTTGATACACACATGCTTATATGAACCCATACTTAGTGTTCTCATTTTTGTTTAAGCTATAATGTACATCATGAGTTTAATACATGTGAATTTACATAGTAATCATGTTTTAGTTTTATCATGATGATCTTTTTATATATATTTGTTTTGATGCTTCATGTGTTGATTACATGTTTAGATGTTAGTTTTCATTAAGACTAGGTATATATTCGTGCATATAGTGGGCCACAAATAAATCTATATATGTTTGAGTTGAATGCTTATTTGAACCCATTAAATGTGCTAGTATAGTCTAGTTTTGATGATTCATACATTTTAAACTTGTATTCCTATTTTTGGATTTGTTTTATGATTGTGAGTTTTCACTTCATGTATATGTGTATTATTGCCAAACTCTAAGATATACATGTATACCTCTTGAGTCATTTGCCTTTCATGCAAATCTATATATGGACTCAAATTGTGTTTAGGGATATGTATGTATACTTATTGTGTTGATAATTCATACATATACCTTGAAATGAAATTCGTTTTGGTGAAGATTTAGTTTGATTTTGTGTTTAATTGTTTAACTTCATGTATATGTCTATCTTGTCCAAACTATTAGATATACATGTTTATCTTTTTGAGACACGTGCCTTAATGCATATATCTTTGTGGACTCTTTGTGTTTGGATATGTATGTATACTTTAGTTTGTATTAGACATACATATACCTTGAAGATTAAATAAGTTTTTAATGATTTTTGTGTTTTCTTTTCAAGGAATTAATTGAGCTTAATTGCCCATATTTCATGATTATGATCTTCACATTGTATTTGTACACTCACATTTATTATTTACTCATGTTTTGTTTTCATGAGTTACATTTATGCTTTATTGGCTTAGAGTGTTGATTATCATGTGGATTTCATGTTTCATGAAAAATGATTTTATTTTATTCCTTACTTGAAGGATTTCGTACTAGTTTAAAAGTTTTTCCATTCAACTAGTTACGGTATTCTTCATTTTGGTAGAGTTTTTTTTTCAAACAAAGCTTACTTTCAAATCTATTTTTTTTGAAAACCCCTACCCTTTACGGGAGGTTGGATGGGAGTCCATGCTTTGTATGTTATATTGAAAATCTTTTTAAACTTGTGCATGATTGGGAGGATTAGTTATATGAGTTATACCATGCTTTTATTGTTATGTCAATTGGTATCATTGAACTCTTTCAATTGGTATCATTTTGATCTTTTTTTTGTATACTCATATGTTTATTGTGTATGTATATTTTCAATTGGTATCATCTATTGGTGATTGGTACTCATTATATTTCATACACATATACTTGTTTTATTTGTGCTTAAGATATAAATTTTTCACACAAATGTTGTTTATGCTAGAGCTTGAGCTTCAACTTTATTTCAATTGATTTAGTTTTCAATTGGTATCTTATTTCAAGCCTAAGCATATTTTTTGTTGTATTTCATAAAGGGGGAGAAAATCCGTTTTTCATATTTCAATTGGTACTTGTATTTTCACTCCCTTACTTTATGATAAGAAAATAAAAATTTCATTTGATATCATATACTTAAAAAGAAAATTACTCTATTTTGATATCAAGATGTCTCGTGTTTTAAATTGGTATCTAAAAATTTTTGTTTAAAAAAAAATACAAAAGTTTTTGATTTATATTGACTATATGCAAGGAGAGCTTAACATATCTTCCACATATAGATTCATGATGAGTGTATCTTGTATTGAAGAGCTTAACATCTCTTCTTTATGTGGTACACGTGTGTAGGGGAGCTTCACATCTCCTCTTATGCATTACATAATGTGTGTTATGTGAATTAGGGCTTAACATCCCTCCTTCATGTAATGCATATGTGTAGGGAAGCTAACTTAGCGTCTTCCTATTCATGAATGTATATAGCATATAACATTTATTGATCTTTGTTTATTTTCAATTGATATCAAGATGCTTCATTAACATATTTTTTTATTGATATCATGTTGTTTAAAGTCACCCTTTATTGACCTTGTTTTTGTTTTTAGACAAAAAGAGGGAGAACATTGTTTTATTATTTTGATTGACAAAAAGGGGGAGAAAGATTTTTACCCCTCATTTATTGTTTTGATTGTTTACCCCTTTGTTGATGATTGACAAAAAGGGGGAGAATTATTGGAGAAAGCTTTTGATTTACATATGCATACTTATGTTTTTGCATATATTAAGTTTTATTGGCATCTAGAGCATCTAGTGTTTTTGTTAATGTTTTATTAATTTAATTGGTATCTAGAGCTTCTAGAACATGTTTATGTGTTTTATGCATGTTGATGCATACATGTTTATGTACATTCATTGCTTATCTTTTGTTTTTTTGTTTATGCATGAGTTAAGGGGGAGCTTCTTTGAAGCTTAACTTTAATCCATGCATATATAACTCCATGAGTTTTGTCATCATCAAAAAGGGGGAGACTGTTGGCCCAAAGGCCTTCCACCCTAGTTTTGATGATGATTAACTCATGTAGTTATGTTTAATAATAATCTTGTGTTGTTTAAGTTTCAAATCATTAACGAAGATATTAGTTGGTGATTAGCTTCAACAAGGAGTTTAGAAGCTTTTCATGGTGATTCCAGGGCCAAAGCATCAAGATCATACCTTGCCTAGCCCATGGATGGAGTTTTGGAGCAAGTCAACTTGAAGATGAAGATCATCAAGAAGACTTAGGTATCCATAGTTTAGATAGTGTGTTTTAGATCCATTTGTAAAGCTTAGTTTAGTTGATATGCTCAAGTGCACTAACACACACGTTTTATGTTTTGGATTTGGTTTTCATGAATAGTAGATCAAAACAAGTTACTTTATTTCTATGTATATTAGATATGTTCTAGATATACATACATGCTTTAAACTTGTTAGACAAACTTATTTTGACTATCCTATTCATGTATTGAAAAATCAAGTTTGATAAAAATACAAGTGTTGGTTTTGATAAAATTTGCTAGACTCAAAATGAATTAATATGATTGATATATGTCTTGAAATTTTTATCACTTGTTTGTGTTTTGATATAAAATGTTAAAACAAGTTTTGTGGATTTTTAGAAGTGTTAAAAGATTTTTAGAAAAATATTTTAAACTGTTTTTCTGACCCAGATTTCCGTTCCAGGCTTCAATCAGTCGACTAAGTCAACTTACCTAGTCGACTTGGCTGAAGTCGGTCGACCAGGCCGGTCGACCGACGTGCACAAATCTGTGCACGTTTGGCAGCACTGGGACGGTCGACCCGGACGGTCGACCGGTCTGAGAGCAGTGCTCTCTGTTTGTTTGGGTCGACCGGGCCGGTCGACCGTGGTTGTTCAACGGTCATATTTCTGACCGTTGGCGGTCGACCGGGCCGGTCGACCGTCAGCCTGTCAGGCTGCCACATCAGCCTAACGGCTAGTTTTCCGATGGGGCTATAAATACCCCATTTGTTTGAGGTTTTCACAAAGATTTTCAAGAGCAAAAATTCTCAGTTTTCTGAAGTTTTAAAAGATTTCAAAAGTGTTTTTGGGCCAAAAAGAATTCATCTTATTTGTTTTAGGTTTTTGGAAAAATCAAAGAAAAGAGAATTTTGGGAGATTTGTCTTGGTTTTCATTCTATATCTTTTGCAAGAATTTTCCCAAGTGTTTTTCTTTGATTTCTTGATTTTCAAACACCTAGTTTTCCACACTTGAGCTATCTTCTATCCTAATCTATTTAGGGTCTTGTTTTTGTGGAAAAAGAGAGAAAAAGAGATTGTTTGAGGTTTTTGAGCCTCTAAGTTGTAAACCCTCCTTGCTTTTGTTGTATCCCTCTTTGGTAGATGTTGATCGGAGTGGTATTGAGTTTGGATCCCTCTTCGGTAGAGGTGATTGAGTTGGTTGTATTGGCTACGGGCCTTATCCCTCTTCGGTAGAAGTGGATTGTGGTTGTATTGCCTGGTGGCATTGAGAGAGGAGTTCGGTACTCCTATAGTGGATTGGAAATCCTACACGGTGGTGTAGGCGGGGATGTAGAGCTAGGGGCTCGAACCTCGAAACATATTCTTGTGTTTGTGTTTGATCCAATATCTCTCAACTCTCTCTCTCATTTATTTGTGCAAAGCATCATTCATATTGCCATATCATATCTATTTGCTTGTATTGCCTTGCATCTTTTATATTATTCATCCTTATATGCTTGGCTTGCTTGTGTGTGTGCCTAACTTATACTTAACCAACAAGAGCTTCACATAGCACCTCAACCCATTCAAGGGAATCAAGAGGAGTTAGTCCAGAGCCCTTCACGGGGAATTCGGCTACACTTGTTGTGTTGTATTAAGTTTGTGCAAGATTTGCATTAGCTTCCGCATTTAGCGCACTTAGTTCACTAGATTAGCACTTACACCTATTCACCCCCCCTCTAGGTGTTTTTTCAGCATGTATATGAATGAGCAATAATAACAACAATGCAATATACAAATAGTGTGATTTCAGAGAGAGATTCAAATGCAAACATTTGAGGATCAAGCCACTGCTCTACGTCCCTGCCTTCAGACAAAAAGATTTTCACTAAGTCCACCAAGGACCTTTCACAAAGGGACCTTTACCGAGGAATTATAACTTACACAGGGAGTACACAACTCCAACTCTCAAACATCTCTACACAAGAGGGAGGCATAAAGCCAAGCACAAAGCAAAAAAAGTTTACAACTTGATGATCCAATGATCACAAACAACACTTGGTGATTTTGAAAGATTACAAACAACACTTCTCACAATACAAGATCCCAGAGGATAGATTTGAAATGAATAGCTCAAATATGTGAGTAAACAAAGTATTTGGAAAAGAAACAACAAAGAAAACACTTCAGAAAAACTTCTTGATAGATAAATAAATAAAGAACAAAACTAGATTTTCAAAAACTTGTTTTTCTTTGATTTTCCAAAACTTTGAAACAAATAAAAGATATAAAATTTAGCACAAAAATTTCTTTTAAAAACTTGTTGAAAACACTCAAGAAGATGGAAAATAAGGCTCTTGAAAATCTTGTCTAAAACTAGCCTCAAGGACCCTAATTTATAGAGGATTCAAAAACTAGCTGTTAGGGCTCAAAAGCATGCCAGATGACCTGTCGGTCGACCGCTCGGTCGACTAGCCAACAGTCAAATTTTCGACCGTTGGGGTTGCCGGTCGACCGCTCGGTCGATCGCCCCTAAGGCACAGCCAATCGGTCCCGCTCGGTCGAACGTGGCAAAAACCAGAGAGCCCTAAACCAGAGAGCAGGGCTCTGTGGATTGGTCGACCGCTCGGTCGACCATGGCCAAAGCCAAAGAGTAAGCTCTCTGGATCGGTCAACCGCTCGATCGACCGCTAAAGCCTGTGCACATCTGTATACGTCGGTCGATCGACTGGTTGACTGAGCTCGGCTTCGATCGACCGGTCGGTCGACCTCTAGCAGCCCAGAAAATAGTTTTTAAGATTTAAAATCTAACTTGATAAATCCCTAAAAATTCCAATAAATTCCCATAAATTTCACAAAAATAAGTTCATGTAAATATTTGAAGTACAAATATGTGTGATTAAAATTCAACACATATTACAACAATTTGAACTATTTTTGAGGTATCGAAGTTAAGACTTAAACTAAAAACCATATTTTCCAAAAAAACAACTTTGAAATGGAAAACTAATTTTTCTATAAACTTGTGTAAATACAAAAACAAGATATTGAAACACATTTGAAGCATAGAGTGTATGAATAGAATCCAATACACATTGTAAATGATATATCTTTATTTTTGACAATGAATCCAAAACAAGTTTAGATAAAAACAAAACTTAAACACATAACTAGATATACATTAAAATAAGTTTTTCTAAACAAAGTGAACCATCCATGTATATGGATAAAATCCAATATAGATATAAAGCATGTAAACTTCTTTTGATTGAAATCTATTTATGAAAACGAAAAGATATATTCTTGAAAATCTGAAACGGTTAAACCGAAACCAAAAGTATTAAACTTGTGTGTGTGTGTGTGTGTGTGTGAATACTTGAGCAACAAAAAGCTAAACTATCCTTACACAAGATCTAAACAAAACTAAACAAATCAAAACTGAAGTCTTCTTGTAGATCTTCTTCTCCAAGACGACTCGATCCAAACAGATCCAAAGAGCTTGACTCCATCTCGAGTATTAGATGTGATCTTGACGCGCAAGATCTTAAATCAACACGTGTTAGCTCCAAAACTTGACTATGAATCCTTTGTTGAAGATAAACACCTACTAAGATCTTGAGCAATATCTAAAACTTAATAAATACAAGATCATTAGTAACATAACATCATAAGTTAATCATCATCAAAACTAGGGTGAAGGGCCTTCGGGCCAACAACAATTAGTATCAGAGTCTATCAATTTCATTACAACAAATAGTATCAGAGTTGATTGTGTTTGTTCAAGACTCGAGTGCTCTAGATGAAGTAGAAGATGTCGAGTTAATAGATTTCGGCGGAGGCATCAAGACGAGGAAGACAACAAGAAAGCTCAAATTTGTTCTAAGGTAAAGATCGATGACTTTTGAAGTATATTGATCAAGGTGGAGTCGTCAAGGCTCAATGATGCTCAGATCTGAACACGGTAGACGTAGCGGTGATGATCGGATCATCGCCAATGGCAGACGATAAGACAAGCTCGACGAGCTCATGGAGGCATCGTACAAGGCATCCCTTGGAGGCTCACTGCGGTAGCAAGTCAAAGAAAAAAGCGGAGGGTGATGAAGACGATCAATGGACGAGATTGATCGAAAGGTAGATCGTGCAATCAGAGTCAGATTTTGATGATCCAGGTATCAACCCAGTGTTTTTCAGTATTCTGGATGCAATGGTGGGTGCAGATCGAGGAGATTCTAAGGTTTGATGCAGGTTCTGTACAGTTCGGTAAAGAAATTGATAAAAATAACAGTCAGAGTTACGACGAACATGTCGTAATAAGGTGAGATTATTGCAGGTATTGGTGGATCTATTAGACTTGAAAATCATTAATAGCAGGGCAATAGATCTGACAAATATTAATGCAGTGGTGGATGGCAGCCCTAATTAATGGAAGAAAAACCATGACAGTGTGTGGCAAGAAGGCCCGGTAAGACCATGGTAGTTATGTGATGATGAAATGTCTCAAAGTTAAAACATCGATGGAAGGTGGATCATCACCAAGTGATCGGTAGAAGACCATGGCACGATAAGTCCTTGACAATGTTAATGTAAAGTTGGTAAGACCATGGCAGAATTAGAGGCGAGTTGCCTCAAGATCGACAGGGCCCCATGGCTGGGAAGGCGTCACAAAGCAGAATTTGCTGGTGGTGGCGATGATACAATGCAAGCTAAGAGAAAGAAACTAGGTCAAGGAGTTTAATGAAAAGCTTGAAGGGAGCTCACTTCGAGGTGGAGCTTCAAAGAAAATTACAACGGGTCTAAGTGTTGCAGGATGACTAAAGAAAGGGTGCATTCAGGTAAGGCCCAAAATGGTCCAAGGCATGACGGTAAATAGCCACAGGCCCCAGTGAGAGGGGGCAAGAGTGTTAAAGGTTTCACGATATGGTTACAACCAAAGAAAGAATTAAGATAGTAATCAAAAATCTCAAGTTGTTTTGCTAAAAGCTTGAAAAGCAAGTCAAGGTGGAGATTATTAGGATTTTGCCTTATTTTTTAAGAGGAGATGATGATCCAAAAAAATCCAATTGAGTTGGAGAAAATGATGGCTTAAAGCAGAAGAAGCAAATCAAGGTGAAACAGTTTTCTTTTCAGACGATTGCTAGTTTTCTTTTCAGGAGGAGTATGAATAGGATTCAATTCCTATTCAATGAAGATTTGTTTCTAAAGATTAAAAAACCTGAAATCCTTCTAAATCAAGGAGATCAACTCCTAATAGGATTGATCAAGATTCTTCAAGCATCCAATAACCTACATCATCTCATAGTCTAAATAGGAGTTGTATTGTAAAATTCTATAAATAAAGGTTGTAATCCAGCATTGTAAATTGGAGCAGAGAAGCAGAAGAGGAGAATAAAATTGTGGTAAATAACAATATAAGGCCCTAAAAAGCAAAGAAAGAGAGAAGCAAGGTGAAGGTGCATAGAGAGAAGATATAGTCTTGTAATCTAGGTGTAGATTTAAGAGAAAAGTGAATACTCTTGTGTCATCAAGAGGAAGGTTAGATATCTTTGTATCAACTTTATTAATAAAGCTCTATCAAGTTCTCTTCTCGTGGACGTAGGCTAAGTTTAGACCGAACCACATTAAATTGTGTGTTCTTCTTCTTATATCTTTTAATATTCATCTTGCATTCTCGAGATAATCGATCTCATGGCGTGCTTGAGGTCGTCAGTGGGGATCTCTGTATCTCCCAACTATTGGTATCATAGTAAGTATGGTATTCTGAGTTATGCATGCAACAATTGGTATCAGAGTATATCAATTTCGTTAGAACAAGGAGGACGGGAAGTCCATTCTCGGTAACTCAGAGACGAGTCCTCGAGAAGAGTCTATAGAGGACTAGAGGACTGGACCACTTAGTTAACTCCCCGAGTAAAGACGTACTACAGTCGAGTATGGACGAGCTTGGAGTTTCATATGGTGGCATGTTCAAGTGCTCGGAGGATCACTCAGAGTCCTAGGAGGAGCACTCCAAGCGATAGAGTAGAGGAACATCTCCAAGATGCAGTGAATGTGGTCCAGCCTGGAAGCTTCGTGATACAAGAAACTTAAGCCACGTGTCAAGGACAATTTAGGGATATCACAATTTATAACCCTAGTTTTCTCTATAAATGAAGATGCACAGTAATTAAGGTTTAACGAAGCTGGAAAAGCTATTAAAAAGAGCCGCTGTGAGATTTTCTTCTTCTCCCTAGAATCTCTCGATAATAGTGGATTTGCAAGCGACTTCATGATTTTTTCCCTATTTGAGTTTTTTCACGTAATTTCTGGTATTCTGTGTCTTGTGATAGATCTGTGATCTTGTATATCACTTCTGATCTGATCTGCTCTTGTTCATTGCCATTGTGAAAGCCCTTGTTCCAACAACTGGTATTAGAACATTTGGTTCGAGATAGCTGATGAAGAAAAGATCAGAGTCAAAAGATTCAATGGTGTGAATTTCGGGTTCTGAAAGATGAGATCAAAGACTATCTATACCAGAAAGATCTCTACCTTCCTCTCGGCGGAAAGACCCATAAGCCAAAGGAGATGTCTGATGGCAAGTGGGAGATTCTAGATCGAAAAGCCTTAGGGGGGTCTGATTGTCCTTGACATCGACGGTTGCCTTCAACGGCTCTATGGAAAAGACGAGCAAAGACTTGATGGCGGCGCTACCAAGATGTACGAGAAACCATCAGCGTCAAACAAGGTATTCTTGATGAAGAAATTGTTTACCTAAAGATGGCTAATAGCGAAAGCATTACTGGGCATCTCAACAAATTTAACACGCTAACAAGACAGTTAGAATTGGTTGAGATCAATTTCGAAGACGAAATCAGAGCGTTGATTCTGTTGTCCAGACTGTCGGAGGCCTAGGACGATCTTGTGATGGCGGTGAGCAATTTCTGTGGAATAAAAACCTCAAAGTTTGATGATGTGGTGGGGTACTTCTTAGTGAAGAGGCACGCAGGAATTCTTCGGTGTTGGTTGACACATTAGACGGTGCCCTGAGTATCAATCAAAGAGGAAGGTCTAGGAATAGAGTTAAGAAAAAGAATGGGAGGTCAAAATCCAAATCAGGGAAAGGTACATCCAAATCAAAGGGTGTGGGATATTGGCGGTATGGTGAGACAGGGCATATTCAGAATGACTACAAGCAGAAAGACGGAGAAGATAAAGGCAAGGATAAAGATTCTGCATATATCACGGAGAGTGATGAATCCAACGCCTTGATCCTTTCCTTAGATGAGTCCATCGAGTTATGGTTATTAACTCTGGCGCCTCTTTTCATGTCACTTTCCGACAAGATATCTTTCAACACTACGTGAAAGATGAACTTGAGAAGGTGTACTTGGGAGATGATGAACCATGTGATATTGTTCGGGAAAGTGATGTGGTAGTTAGCCTCTCCAATGGCTTGACACCATGTACGGAAGTTGAAGAAAAACCTGACCTCTATCGGATAGCTTGCTGGCGGAGGGATGAAAACCACCTTCGATGGAGATCTCTGCAAGATCACCAAAGGTGCCATAGTGATGGCCCATGGGAAGAAGAAAGGTACTCTCTACATAACGTCAGGTTCCAGGGCATCAATTTCAGTTGCTTCATCGAAAGTGGATGCCGGGATGTGGCATCAGAAACTTGGGCACATGAGCGAGAAGAGAATGAATGTGATGCTCTCCAAGGATAAGCTGCCAGAGTAAAAGTCTATTGATCTAGACTTCTGTGAAGACTGCGTCTGCAAAAAGCAGAAGCGAGTCAGTTTCTCAATGGTGAGAAAGACTCCAAAGGTAGAGAAGTTGGAGTTAGTGCATACTGATGTCTAGGGTAATGCTTCAATTCTCTCACTCAGAGGCTCATTGTATTTTGTGACCTTCATTGATGATTCTAGTAGGAAGGTCTGGGTGTGTTCTTGAAACACAAGTCGGATGTGATCGAGGTATTTAGGAAATAGGCTGGCCCAAGTCGAGAATGAATCAGGTCAGAAGCTTAAGTGCTTGAAGTCTTACAATGGGGGTGAATACTGCAATAGCAGATTTGAAGAGTTCTGCACAAGTCAGGGAATCCGAAGAGTGAAGATGGTTCCTAGAAATTCTCATCAAAATGGAGTGGCAGAGCACAAGAAAAGGACAATTCTGGAGCATGCCCGAAGCTTGCGGATACACGCTGGTTTGCCCAAGCAATTCTGGGCATATGAAGTCAACACGGCAGTGTATATGATCAACAGAGAACCCTCGATGCCTATGAACTGTGGGATTCCCGAGCAGATATGGACCGACAATGAGGTAAACCTGAATCACCTGCGTACATTTGATTGTATCTCTTACGTCCATATTGAGCTAAGTGCAGCTGCAAGTTATACCCAAAGTCTAGGAGGTGCATCTTCATTGGATATGAAACTGATGATTACGGCTATCAGTTTTGAGATCCCGAGAACCACAAGATTTTTAGGCACAAAGATGTAGTTTTCAACAAGCAGAAGATGTACAAAGACTTGCAGACAGAGAGGAGCACCTGGAAGAATGATCCCAGGGTGGCATCTCGGAGCACTCCAGAGCAGCAGGGTGCTGCGGACGCGGAATTCGTCAAATTTGAAGATGCTCCCATGGACAAGGCTCAGGACATTCCCGGGGGAAATGTGGAATCCCGAGTAGTGTCTCTGACCATCCAAGCTGAGTTGTGGTGCTCAACCAAGCAGACAAAGGTTCCAGAAAGGTATTCTCATGCCTTACACTTTATGTTATTGACTGACAGTGGTGAGCCCGAATGTTATGAAGAGGCTTTACAGGTGGAAGCCAAGGCTGAGTGGGAGCTTACTATGGATAATGAGATAAAGTCTCTCATGAAAAATCAAACATGAGATTTGGTTAAACTTCCAGAGAGTAAGTGTGCCCTGCATAACAAGTGGGTCTACCAGCTGAAGGAGGAGAATGATGGCACCAGGAGGTACAAGGCAAGGCTAATTGTGAAGGAGTTTCAACAGCGAGAAGGTATTGGCTTCAATGAAAATTTTCTCCTATTGTGTAACATAGTACCATTATATCTTTGCTCAGTATTGTAACAGCGGAGAATTTACATCTATAATAGGTAGATGTTAAAATTGCGTTCCTCCATGGCGATTTGGAGGAGGACATTTACATGTTGCAGCCACAGGGCTATATTGATTAGTCATCAATTCTGCATTTCATATCACATTTTTCCACCCAGTTTTTAAATAAAATACAGCTAAATAACATGTGTTTTGGTCTCTTGTGCAGATTACAAATGTAGCGGGGCAAAGTCAAAAATAAGAGCCTAATTAAACCAATTTCGGGTAATTAATCTACATTTTTTAGAGGCCAAGGCAAAGAGCTTTTAGAAGATACATTAGATCTCGAATTGAAGCTATATCTGAAAAAACACGGATCCAAATTACGTAAAATAAAGTATATACAGAAGTCTCTAGAATCAATACGTAGCATCAGCCAAAAGATTAGGGCCATTAGCCCTGATCCAGCCGCATAAACGCGGCCATGGTCGCGTTTGCACAGCCAGATCAGGGTCAGTGGCCCTGATCTTCGACACGTGTCATCGTCCAGCTGATCCCAGCTATTTTTGCCTATAAATACAGCATGTATGAACCAGATGTGAGGAAGGAGACCAGTAGGTAGGGTTTCTTCTTCTTGGGATTATTTAGGATTTTCTTCTCTTTTTTTTGTATTTTCTTCTTTTCTTTATAGATCTAGGATTAGATTAGAGAGTGATTCAGGAGAAAAAGAGGGAGACTTTGTAATAAAGAGTGACAATCTATGAAAAATTCCTCCTTTCTTTTTCTTTTTTCTTCTTTAATTTCTTTCAAGATGCTTACCTAGTTTTCTCTCATAGTGACTAACTACTAGCCACTGACAATCTAACTCCTTGATTGATAATCCATATGAATCTAATGGCATCTACAAGGCCTTGCTCAAGAGGCATTGATGGCTCATGATAATGGGTTCTAACTCTTAACTTCTAATAAGATAACTTGCAATGTTTACTTTATTTCATGCTTACCTCTAGCCGATTTTGATGGATTAATAGTAACTTGCACCTTATTAAGCTAATTTAGATGTGGAGAATAATCTTATGGACCATGCTTTGAAAGCTCTTGAGACAAGTTTAGTGATGGCCAAGGATCCATTGTGAGACAACTATCACTCTAGAGGTTAGCATGGTTAATGGAGTAATTAGTAGTTAGTAACCATGAGTTTTCTTCTTTCTTTACTTTGTTTTTGAAATCATTTTCCAACACAAACCCTATATTTTTTATCTTTGTTTTCATCGTCTTCTTCTCTTTCTTCTTCTTGCTTTTTTCTTTTTCTTTTGATTCTTTGAGACCTAGAAAAACTCATTAACACTAACGTGACACGATCATTAATGCTTTTATCACCTTCTGACCCTGTGGATTTGACCCGTATAATGACTTTGCTTTCTCAAAAGTATCGAGCAGGCCAAAGCATACACACTTAAGCTCTTGATTTCTAAGTACACATTTCTGTGCACGATTTCTCTCCGATCAAATTTTGACGTCGTTGCCGGGGATGAGATCAGTTTGAATTCATTTTTTTGTTAACATTCTCTTTTCTATTTCTGTGTGAAGGTCAATTTTTACAGAAAATAAGAACTCAGATCATAACTTGACCCTGTGTCTCCTTACTCAAGAAAAAGGAGTTTGTGCTTCTAAAATTGCCACGCCAAGCCCTTAAAAGTCGCGCAAACGCGGCTATTGTTGGGTTTCTGACCTCTATCTTTTACAGGGATATCAGTGTCTGGACATGTATCTTGTATCTGCAGTTATTTTTCTATTTTGATTGCTTATACACTGCGATAATTAGCAACAAAAATCAGTAATTGGTGTGTTAAAAATGGTTTAGACAATTGCATTATAGGCACATGTCGATTTCAATTCCATATTACTGTATTTTATTCTGTTGTTGAGTGCTGGACTGAGGTGTACATATTTTATTGCATATAGCTTAGGACAAACACGTGGGTGATTTACTTGCTTAAGTATTTATTCTTGTCTATATTGCACACTACACGAATCGAACTTCAGGACAAAATCCTATATAACATAAGGTGGGGATGTTATTACCCTCCCTTAGCCCAAAAATCACCTCCCCGCTTATACAACCTAAGCTTAAATAAAACTTTCTAGACGTTGGCCCTTAGGGACATCTCAGACTCATTAAGAGATTGACCTCGGGAGGAAGTTGTTAGTATCAGACTCTTTCAAATTGGTGTCTAAGGATTGGGGATTAAGAGGTTAAGCCTCGAAGATTCAGTGGTTTGGCGTAATTAAAGCTCGTTGCTTACGCACGAATACATCCCACTGAATTTTTCCCTACCTGGCAGATTAGCTCGTGATCAGATACTACAATAGCCCTCTTCTGGACAGTCGACTAGTTAGGAGTCCTCTAGGTCTAGGTCAACCCGAGCATAGACTTGTTTGAATTTTTTCTTTCTTTTTTATTTGTTTGTTTGTTTGTTTGTTTTTTTCCCTTTTTTGTTTGTTTTTATTCTGAAATGGATTTCAACAAAATATTTTCAACTTTAATATGAATCCATATTTCACCCCGATCCCATTTGACTCGAATAACTCTAACCCGGCTTTGTACAACATGAACCAACCACATAGACCGGATTGGATTTATCCGACTCAATATAACCCCATACACCAATCTTATGACCAAAATTTTTAAAATAATTTTCACTCTTCATAGAGTCAATGGAGATTACCTCCTCCGAGTCAAATTTTCAATCACCTTATCTGCATTCATTTCCCAATTTTGCTTCATATACTCCTTTTTTAGAACAACCAATTGAAGAAAGTTCAGAGTTAGAAAAGAGTTTAGAAGCCTTACATGAGTCCGAGTAACAAATTTAACATCTTTTGGACTCACAATTTTCACCAAAATTTCAAGATTCATACTCACCCTTTCATGTCCTACCTTCCCAAGAAGAAAAATCCAACTTAAAAAGGAGTATAGAAATCTTGCTTGAGTCCGAACAATAAATTCAACATCTGATGGACTCACAATTTCAATGTTTTCAAAACCAACCTTCCTACTCACCTTTTCAAGAAGAACGAAATGATTTAGAAATGAGTATGCAAGACATGATTCAGACACAAAATTTTGTTACCCAATCTATCGAAAGGTTAGAAGCACAAATGAGTCAATTGATCAACGCTTATAGGAATAAGATAACTTTCCCTTATCAGCCTTTGACCAACCATGAATCGTTAACCCTATTGATTTGACTCAAGAATCATGTTGTTTTGGAAACCAAAATTCAATTTCATCACATCCATTTGAACGTGACCAAAATTAAAATTTTGAGAACTATATAGACATTTTGGCAAGTTATCCCTTTTCTGAAATTGAACTTAAGCATGAATGTGATCCTAAACCTCAATTTGGTAATTCAATTTCACTTCTTGACTCATTGTTGATTCTCGTATTTTTATCTGATTTTAATCACTTTTCTGAGTCAATATTGAATCATGTGCCCATACATCGTGAAATTGAATCACCAATCTTTTAAAATCATATTCCGTTGATGAGGCAAGTGTGTGAACCTCAATTTTTTGGTTTGGATCCAAATTTTGAACCAATTTTGACTCATGAACCTTTAGTTGATTTTAGTCAATTTCTCGAGTCGGTATTCATTCCTGCGCCTTTGAGCCCAAATCAATTATCTTCCATGATCACACTCAGTTTTCAGAGAAAGGTATTAGAACAAAATGACTTGAAGATTATTTTTCAAAATTGAAAATTTAATGGAGTTAATTTTCTAAATAAAATCATACACATATACATTCAATTACTGAGTTATATTAAGAGAGAGGTCACCGGTGGGTTCCTACAAACTCCACATTCTCTGTATTGGGCCGCATTTCGTGCACCAATTAGACCTCCACCGGAACTACCACCCTGAGGTGAATTTTTCTTTCCTCTTTATTTTCATGTATACATATATTCACGATACATTGAGGACAATGCATGAGATAAGTGTAGGGGAGGGTTTACTAACGTAGATTTTTTCAGAAATTATTTATTTTTCACTATCTTTTAGGATATTCTTAGAATTTTCTCTTTTGTATAAGATTTTTTTTCTTTCTTAAAAAACTTTTTTAAAAAAGAGGAAATCATTTGATCTATTTTTAAGAAAATAAGGTTGATCTTAGGAATTAGGAAAGTCTTGAGAGTAATAAGATTTTTTTTCTACCTATTCCCCTTATGATTTCTTAATTTGAATCAAAATAAGAGGTATTGTTGGATTTTTTTTTGGTTAAGAAAGAAAGATTAGAAGATAATTTGATCTTGACTTAAAAACATTAAAAAAAAGAAGAATAAAAAAATAAAAAATATGTATACATCTGGCCAATAATTAAGCTAGTTAATTGTGCCTTAGGAAGTATAATTAGTCATGCCTAACGGTGGTCAAAACAAATAAACCCTTTAGTTTTGTGTCTTTATTTACTCATGTCCTTAAACCTGAGAGATGTTTCTCATCTGGTGCCCTAAGACCATCCGGTCTGAGAGTCATCGGTTAAAGCCTTACTACCTGGGTAGACTAGAAAGTCTAATAAAACTAAATTAAAAAATATATAAATAAAATAAATAAATGATATCATAGTCCAAGTTAAGTCCTAAAAATATACAAGTGCATATCGTCTAGATTTTATGAAAGATCAAATAATTAATTTAATCTTTATTTCTTAACCTTTATTGATAATAATTTCTTGCATGAGACTCAAATTAGGGATGAATAGTTTCAATTAACTTAAGACCGTAGATCACTTAATTTTTTGCAAAAATGATTCAAAATTTCTCTCTTTCAAAATGTATTTTTAAAAAATAATAACATTTGTCTTATTTCTTAGTGGATTTTATGAGTGTAATCTACTGAAAACCCTCAAGAGATTATAACTCCTCCTCTGAGGAAACATAGATGTTTAAAGGCTTGTTACACACGCTCAGTTCAGTCGTGTCACCTGCGAAAATGGTGTAATAAAAATCTTAGTTTAGTTTTAGGTTTTTGTTTTACTCGGAACGAGCAAAAGATAATCGTCAATTCTGCATTTCATATCATATTTCTCGCCTGATTTTTAAATAAAATACTACTAAATAACTCGTATTTTGGTCTCTTGTGCAGATTACAAATGTAGAGGGCCAAGGTCAGAAATAAGAGCCTAATTAAACCAATTTCGGGTAATTAATCCATATTTCTTGAAGGCCAAGGCAAATAGCTTCTAGAAAATACATTGGATCCTAAATTGAAGCTATATTTGAAGAAATACGGATTCAAATTATGCAAAATGAAGTATATACAAAAGTTTCTCAAAGTAATACGTAGCATCAGCCAAAAGATCAGGGCCAGTGGCCCTGATCTTTGACACGTGGCATCGTCCAGCTGATCCCTATCTCCTATTCCCTATAAATACAGCACGTATGAGCCAGAATGCGAGGGAGGAGACCAGTAGCTAGGGTTTCTTCTCCTTAAAATTAGTTTAAGATTTTCTTTTTTTCCCCTCTTGTATTTTCTTCTTTTCGTTATAGATGTAGGATTAGATTAGAGAGTGATTCAGGAGAAAAAGAGAGAGATTTTGTAATAGAGAGCGACAAGCTATGAAAAATTCCTCCTTTCTCTTCTTTGTTTTTTCTTTAATTTCTTCCAAGATGCTTAGCTAGTTTTCTCTCATGGTGACTAACTACTAACCACTAACAATCTAACTCCTTGATTGATAATTCACATGAATCTAATAGCATCTACAAAGTCTTGCTGTTGCAAGAGCCATTGATGGCTCATAATGATGGGTTTTAACTCCTAACTTCTAACAAGCTAACTTGCAGTGTTTACTTTATTCCATGCTTGCTTCTAACCGGTTTTGATGGATTGATAGTATCTTGCACCTTGTTAATCTAGTTTGGATGTGGAGAACAATCTCATGGACCATGGTTTGAAAAGCTATAGGAGACAAGTCTAGTGATGGCCAAGGATCCATTGTGAGTCAACTATCACTCTAGAGGTTAGCATAGTTAGTGGAGTAATTAGTAGTTAGTAACCATGAGTTTTATTTCTCTTTTACTTTGTTTTGAAATCGTTTTCCAAACACCAACACTATGTCTTTATCTTTGTTTTCATTGTCTTCTTCTCTTTCTTCTTCTTATTTTCTTTTCTTTTTCTTTTGATTCTTTGAAACCTAGAAGAACTCATTAGCACTAATGTGACATGATCGTTAATGCTTTGATCCCCTCCCATCCCTTTGAATTCGACCTATATAGCCAGTTTGCTATCACAGAAGTATCGATAAAGCCAAAACACACACACTTAAACTCTTGATTTCTAAATACACATTTTTGTGCATAGTTTCCCTCTGATTATATATCATGTCCGGGAAAGAGCAGTTGGTTTGCAAGCTAAAGAGAGTTTTTATGGCTTGAAACAGGCTCTGAGGCAGTGTTATCTGAAGTTTGACAGATTCATGGTGAGCAGTAGTTTCACAAGATTGGAGGCTGATCACTGCTGTTATTCCAAGTGGTTCGAGAATTCCTATATCATGCTATTGTTGTACGTGAATGATAAGCTTGTTGCTGGGTCCAGCATGAATGAGATTATGAATCTCAAGACCAGGTTGGCAGAAGCATTCTCAATGAAGAACTTCGGTCCTGCGAAGAAAATTCTTAGAATGAGGATCAACAGAGAGAAAAAAGAGACTGTTGAAAGTGTCACAAGCCAAGTACATGAAGAATGTACTGAAGAGGTTTAATATGGTAGATTCTAAATCTGTGAACATTTTGCTCGAAGGTCACTTCAAGCTTATAAAGGCATAGACTCTGACGACAGAAGATGAGAAGACTCTCATGTCGGAGGTGCCATATGCATCAGCTATGGGCAGCCTGATGTATGTTATGGTCTGCACGAGATCAGGCATTCCTCAAGCAGTGGCCGAAAGGAGCACTGGAGAGTTGTGAAGTAGATTCTGAGATATCTGGAAGGGTAGTTCAGATATGGCATTGTGCTATGGAGGTACGAACATTTAGCTGCTGGGATATGTTGACTCTGACTTTGCGGGTGATGTAGATAGCCAGAGGAGTATCACTGGTTATGTCTTCACTCTGGGTAATGGAGTTGTGAGCTGAGTGTCAATGCTGCAGAAGATAGTCGCCTTGTCGATGATAGAGGCCAAGTATGTTGGAGTGACAGAAGCTTGCAAGGAGTTGATATAGCTGAAGAATTTTTTGAAGGAGCTCGGGAAGGAATAGAGGCTCTATTACTGCACAGTAACAATCAGAGTGCAATTGACTTTGCAAACAATCTGGTCTATCACAACATAACCAAGCATATTGATGTACGGTACCACTTCATCCGCAAGATATTGAAGGATGGTGTATTCTTATTGCTGAAGATACACAAGAGTCAGAATCTAGCAAACATGTTGACCAAAGTAGTCGCGGTGGAGAAGCTGAAAAGTTGTTCAGCTTTTGTAGGTCATCAAGACTGAGGATCCGAGTTTGAGTCACTCATAGTCACTATTAGTGGGGAATGAGAGGAGAACGAAAGAACGAGAGGAGAACAAAAAACCCTTAGGCAAATATTCCCAGTCACAAGGTGCATATGACTTATGGTAAAATAATAAACTAGATGAGAAATGCAGTTTAATTCTTACATTGATTGATAATAAGTTTTTGAATAGAGACTAAGTTTAGGAATGAATAGTTTGGTATTCTTATAACTTATAAATTACTTAAATTTTTACAAAAACTCTTCAAATATTTTCCTTCTTTCAAATGTGTTTCGAAAATACTAATACTTTGTTTCTCTTTCTTTATGGATTTTGTGGGTTTAATTCACTGAAAACCCTCATGAGACAAAGCTCGCCCTCTAGGGGTAACCTAGAGGTTTAACGGCTTGTTGTACGTGCTAAGTGTAAACGTGATTCTTACAAAAGTGATTTAGATTAGGTTAGCTCTGTTTTACTTTTTTGTTTTGCTCGACAAGCAAAAGATAGGTGTGGGGGTGTGACTGGACATACACCTGCACTATCTTGTAATAAACTCTGCAAGTAATTGTCTTAATATCTAAATTGTGCAGGGTGATTATTAATGGGAAAAGAGAAGATAATATACTAAATAAATACCAATTAAATAAGATTTATATTCGGATTTATATGGATCTATTTGATTACTTGGAGAATCAACGAGAATAAACAAGGATAGAGGCAAATTCAGAAGTTCAAAGACAACCCTTCAATATACAAAGGAATGCTTAAATTTGGGACGTATATTTAGAAGATTTAGAGAGATAAGACACAATCCAACTGAAGATCAAGGGATAAACAAATATATATCTCCAATCTTATCAGAAGATCTTTTCTATTAGGCAAGCAATTTTGTCCATATTTCTAACTTTATCTCTAGCTTTATAAGAAGATCTTTTCTGTTAGATAAGCGATTTTGTCCATTTCTTCAATCTTATTTTCAACCTTATCAGAAGATCTTTTCTGTTGGGTCAGCGATTTGATCTCATCCTCAAGCACACTCTCTCCTCCCCATTTCTCCTATAAATACCACCATATGCAGAGATAAAAGGGCACCACTCCAGTAGAGAATTACAATTAGACTTTTGCTTAGGTTTAACTTAGGTTTTTATTTTACTTTATGTAATTTTTTTTTTTCTTTATGTAATTGAGATCAGAGAAAAGTTTTATGAAAAAAAGAGAAGAAGATTCTATTGAAAGTGACATCAGTGTAAGTTTCCTCCTTTTTATTGTTACTCTATTTCAATCAAAATTACATTCTTGTTTTATTATTCTTCTTTTTACTTTGTTTTCTTTGTGTTCGACTATCTAATATAAGTGAATCTAATAACATCGGAATTGTCTTGCCTTTGCGAGTGCCACCGATAGCTCATGATGATGGATTCCTCCTCTTAAGTGTCTGTATCATTTCATGCTTCATCATCTTGATGATTTAATGTGGATGGGAACTGAATTCAATCTTATGGTTATGCCCTAATCACCTCTGAAGCAAGGTAAGCCTTCGCCAATGATCCAAGGTAAGTAATCGGCTAAAATGGTAAGCAAATTTTTATTTCTTTCTTTCATTTCCCAGTTTGGAAACACACTTCTTATTTCTTTATTTTTTTCTTTTTAACTTAGTTTAGGTACACTTTCAAACTCCAACACCATTTCTTCTACCATCTTCTATCTTCTCTTTCTTCTTAACTCTTAACATTTTTTATTCTCTTTTCAAAAAAACTAAGAAGAAATATTTTAACCGATCTTAGTAACTTAGAAAGAACTTATCTAATGTTTCTATCGTAGTCCCTCCTTGTGGATCACGACTCGCACAGCCACTTGGTGATAGTATTGAGCAACCGAGCACTCTTAATCTTATTTCTAAACTTTATATTTTCTGCGCAAGTTTCACCTCAATCACATACACACAAGACGCACACACACAATCAGTTGAGACATACACACATATAGCTCAATTTTCAGAACTGACAGAAAGACACACAACACACATAAAAGGCACATACACACAAACTCACAACTTTCGATAAGAAAAAAACTGCAGATAGCTTTAACAAAACTTGTTAAAGTATGAGCATAATATTTATATTTCTTGCATGGAAAAAAAGAAAATTTAACCTGCATGACATGCTCATATTTCTAGTATATGTTCAAGTGAAACGGAGCTCTTAGTGAACGAAGAATTCATGCTTCCTATTGAAAACTATACATAAAAGATGCTAGAAGAAAAATTACTTCTGAATTTTTTACTAACACACAATTCCCATGTGTACTCTGGGCAAAGTAGAGTGATGAAATGAGCCTATTTAGTTTGATTTAATAAGGAATGACAAGAAATTTTGCAAAATTTTAATTCCGGAACTAACAAAAGCATCAAACTGAAAGCCAAGAGCAAGAAGTTCATGGAAGTGTTTCCTTGCTGTTATGTCTTCATTCTCACATCTATTATTGGTTTCTTAGCTACAAATGAGAGAGAAGAGAGAGAGCGGCATTGGGTCTATACTCAAAGAAACGAGAGAGAAGAGGGAGTCTGGGGGTAGTGGAGTAATTTTGGTCGGTGGTGTTATTTTGAAAATATGAAATAATTTGGAGAGTAATTCTGATATTATGAAGATTTGACGAAAATTTTGAGAATATGAAAGATTTGGGGAGTACATATGAGAGAGACCCACAAATTTAATATCTTGAGTTAATACTAAAGTTTCTTTTGGTCCTAAGCGTAATGTTTACAATAATTTTCATTAGTTTAATTAGCATTCATAAATTCTTTTTGCAAACTTAATAAAGAATGTTTTTATGCCAGCGTACAGTATATCCACTTAATTTACATTTAAATTGGAAGAAATTATATATTATTAGAAAGATATCAATCACGTAATATGCACATGAATTCAGATGAAATGATTTATTTAAGAAAAGTATTTTTCAAATATTAAAATTATTCATGTAATATGCCCGTGCATTATGAACGGGCAAGTTGATTAGTACACCTTTAATGCAAGAAGAATGAATATCTTCACAGAGATAGAAGGAAACACATATCTTGGTGAAACTCAAACCAAAGAACCTTGTGTTGATCTAATAATTATTTCAAACAAGATCACATGCATATAATAACCACTTTATCAAGATCAAAGGGAAAGAGGGTTTAGGTATACTTGATTCCATCATGAAGTGAATGCTGAAGGTTATACGGTCTCGAGGACGCGGAGTTAAGGGAGGAGATTCTTCTCTCCAACTAGTAAGTACTCTTCTTAATCTTTAGAGGAGATGAGAGGCATCCAAGAGAGATATTAGGTCATAATAATAAAAATGAAACCCTATCCATGATATATATAGCATTAAGGTAAAACCTAGTTCAACTCTCATAAATCTAGGCCCTTAATTAATAACACGAGCTCCACACGTATAGATGAGTGTCACATCATAAATTAAATACACTTATGGCTAAGTATAATTGAAATGAGTCTAGACCCAAATCATTGGACTTGATCAATTCCTAAACATGTCTAACAACATAGGTTATAGAGGCAGGTGCAAATATCCAATTGACTTAATTAGGCCCAAATAAATTTAGACTTAAAATAAATAAATAAAGACTAACAATCTAGCACGTGGGCCCAGCAAGTCATATTGATGTTATGCATAACTTTATGGTATCAAAATTTTAGACCAATATGTCATATTAATCTGGTCCACCAAGTGCCCTGTCATTGCACCGTTACTTACTCATAATCGAGGTAGGACCTTCTACATCGCAAGTTTCAGAATCCTTAATGACATAAATTAAATATGAACATGTGGCATGAAATGTCCTTTGATCAAATAAGGTGCATTTCCAATGGGTTTTCACTTTATGACTCCAAAGGGTCTAATTTTATGACTCTAATGAGTATAACTGCTTATTCAATAAACTAAATTAAAGAAACTTAAGAAAGCAGTTAATAATTTTATTTATCAGAATTACCAAATACATATATAGTGCACCAAAAATAATGTATATTACATAAACCAAAATATTCACTCCCACTAAATCAGGATATCATCAGGACTAGTCATCCCGATATGAGCAGCATGCTCCAAGAAGACTTTAAATCGTAGCCCTTTAGTGAGTGGATCTGAAATATTAAGTATAATACTTATATTATTAATAGACACAATGTGATTTCGAACTCTATTTTTAATGACAAGAAACTTAATGTCGATGTGCTTCGACCTTGCTAAACTCTTGGCATTCTTACAGTAAAGCTCTGCAGTTCTATTATCACAGTATAACTGTAATGGCCTCTCGACAAATCCAAACTGAAGTCCAAAACAAAGTTTCTGAACCATATTGCTTGGTTCGAAGCTTCATAACAAGCAACGAATTAAGCCTCCATCATAGATGAAGCAACAAGTGTCTGCTTGACACTTTTCTTTGAAATGGCTCATCTTGCCATCAAAAAGACATAAACTGAAGTGAATTTTCTACTGTCGATACATCCAGCAAAATCTAAATCTGTGTATCCAACTAGCTGCTTAATCTGATCTCCTGTAGGTAAGCATGTAGTCCTTGGTCCTCTAGAGATAACGCATCATTTTTTTGGCAGCCTTTCAGTGATCAAATTTCAGAATTGCACATGTATCTGCCAAGTTTCCCCATGACATCTACTATGTCTGGACGGGTACAAACTTGAGTATACATCAGACTCCCAACTACAGATGAATATGAGATATCTTTTATTTGCTCTTTCTGATAATCATTCGTTAGATATTGGAGCAGACTCAACCTATCTCCCTTAGCGATAGGTGTATTACCTAGGAGCAATTCTTCATGCCATATCTATCTAGCACCTTATCGATATAGGTTGTAACAAACCTAATATTTCATATCATGTCACGTTAAATCTGGATTTTTATCACAAAAGAAGAAGCGTCTCCAAGGTCTTTCATCTCAAAGCTCTTTGAAAGAAAACTCTTCTCAAGTAGAAGATCTTTATCATTACTTGCTAGTAGAATGTTATCCACATATAGCACAAGAAATATAAGTACTCCATTTAAATTGTGGTAAATGCATTGATCAGTTATATTTTCCTTAAAACCAAAGCTGGATATTACTTGATCAAATTTCAAATACCATTGATGACATACTGTTTTAGACCATAAATAGATTTCTTTAATTTGCAAACCAAATGTTGTGAACGTTTGATTTCAAAACTGTCAGTTTGCACCATAAAGTTTTCTTCCTCAATGTCACCATTAAGAAAGGCAGTCTTAATATCTATTTGGTGTAACTCCAGGTCAAAGTGAGCCGCTAGTGTCATTATAATTCTAGAAGAATTTTTCATGAAAATCGGAGAGAAAGTCTCTTTATAGTCAATGCCATCTCTTTGAGTGAATCTGTTAGTGACAAGACATACCTTATATCTTCCGACATTGCCTTTTATGTCCTGCTTGGTTTTAAATAATTATTTACAACCAATATGTTTCTTTCTTTTAGGCAACTCAACTAGATCCTACACATTATTGTCCTTCATGAATTTTAACTCATCCTTCATGGCATTTGACTACTTAGCGGAGTGAATACTGAGTTTGATCTCATTCAAGGATATGAGGTTATCCTTTAGCCCTATGTCAAACTCATGCTCTTGGAGATAAACTATATAATGACTGATCTTCTCTCCCTAGTTGATCTCCTAGGCATCTGTGGTTGGGAATTTTAGGCTCTACCATATCAGCATGATCTACTTCAGGATGAACTGTATATGTACCTTGTAAGGAAATAACTATATTTTCATGCTGAAGTGGAACAATTGCATCAATATTTGGAACAATTGTCATAGGTATAACAACATGGTCTTCCTCAAATGTGAAATTCTTATATAATTGACTCCCACTGTCTGAATTTCCGTCTTTATTATGTTCTTAGTGGAGGGGTACTAAAATCTAAAACCTCTTGACCTCTCAGAATATCCAACAAAGAAACAAGTAACTGTCCTAGAGTCCAGCCTCTTCTCATGTAGCATATATGGCCGAGTTTCAGCTGGACAACCCCAACATGTAGATTCTTAATGGTGAGAGATTTTTCACTCCATAACTCATATGGGGTTTTAGCTACTGTTTTACTAGGTAATCTATTAAGGATGTAGACAATTATCTTTAAGGCTTCACTCCATAACGACTCTGGTAGAGTAGTATGAGCTATCATAATCCTAATCATGTCTTTTATTGTCAGGTTGTGTCTAGCAGCAACACCATTTCGTCGGTCAGATCTAATGACTTTAATCATTTTGTTTAGTTGATTTTCAACTTCAGCTTTATAAATTTTAAGCATGTTTATTGTTTGGGATTTCTCATGTATTAAGTATTGGTACCTATAATGAGAGTAATCATATATGAAAGTGATGAAGTATATGTGATCATTTCAAGAAACTGTAAGGAATGGGCCACAAATGTCTATATACACAAAATCTAAGATGCGTGAACTCTGTCTAGCACCATACTTCCTAATGTTTATTTGTTTGCCTTTTATATAATCTGTACATACTCTGGGTCAGAGTAATCTAAATAACCTATAACTCCAATGACACAAGCCTTTAGATCTCTCTTTCGAGATATGTCCTAAACACCTATGCCAAAGGCTGCATGAGCTTTCATAATTAATGATCACTCTATATTATTCACATATAAAGTTTCAAAATATGAAGTTTGAAGATTTAACTTATATAAGGCACCAATCAAGATTCCAGTACCAATAATTTTAGATTCAGAAAACAGACTAACCATTTCATTATCAAGATAACATTAAAAACTAGATCTGTCTAACAATGAAATAGAAATAAGATTTCGCCTAAAAGATGGTACACATAAAGTCTCATCCAAATCTAAAACAAAACTAGAATCTAATCTAATCCTACAAACTCCAATAGCTTCAACTGCAGCTTTATTTTCATCGCCCATGTAAACGTATCGCTCAACTAGGCTAGGCCTACTTAAGGTTCAGAAGTCTTGCAGTGAATTACATATACGAATAAGCACACCGATATTTATTCACCAAGTGTGTAGTAGAACTAAAGCTAAATTAATTTCAGAACAAACATAAACATGGGACATACTCTTCTTAATTAGCCATTTCTGGTACTTTATTCAATCCTGCTTGAGGTGGCCTACTTTCTTGCAGAAGAAGCACATAATTACCTTAGGCTTCTTCTCATGTACTTTTTCCACTGTCGGATCAACAACTATAATGGTGTTTGTATTTCTCCCTTTAGTTTATTTTCTCATTTTTTTTCTTGTTAGTGGTGTTGTCCTGTAATGCTAAGTGAGATTTTCAGTCTTTTCTTATTTCAATCTTCCCTTTTCTTGAACGCAGTGAGTAATAAGGTCAATGAGACTCCACCTTTTTCTTTTGAGCATTATAATTAAGCTTGAAAGGGTTGTATTGTGGAGGAAGAGGAATCAGAATGAAGTGCATCAAAATCTCTTCAGAGAGTTTCAATTTCAGTGGCTTCAGTTTAAAAAAAGGTTGGATATTTTCATAATGTACTCCCTTATGTTTCTTTTACCATTGTAGTGCAGATGCGTGATGGCCTCAACTTTATCCAATTTGGTAAATTGGTTGCTTACTTCAGCTAGAAAACTCTTGTTACTAACTTTGTTTGGTATAACACTCCTAATAGTTTTAGGAATAAAATGATTCATTACCATTAGATATGCCTTATTAGACCTCTCTCACTTTTCATAATTGGTCTTTTTCTTTACTGAACTTTTGTCAGTAATAACAGAGGGTTCATCAGTCCTTAAGTCATAGTGTAAGTCCATAAACCAAGAACGATTGTAATATGGTTACGCCACTTCTCAAAGTTTGTATCATTCAGAACATGGATGCCATTGAGGTTTCCAGAAATTGAAGATGCATTTACTGATAAATAGAAGAAAAATAAGGCTACATAAGCTGTACAATTTCTCATCAATTTAAATTTAATAAATATTGCATTTAATAAAATTTTACTGTAATAACCATAAAAGAAAATTTTAAAAATGCAACCAATCTGATCGATAGAGTTGCAGTCAAACTTTAGAATAAGTCGTGTCTCTCTATGCCAACACTGTACTGGCCCAATATAGATGACATAAAGCGCAGATCCCATGTAAGAGAATAGCCTTCTTTTGGGCTGATTGTCCCTTATAGGATTAGTCTCAAAGTTTAAATTATCTATATTGATCATATAGTATATGTGGTGACCCGATTTTAATTCCTTACTTCTTAAATATGCACATATTTCGATGGTGTTCTTTCTTCAGTTTTTTTACATAAATTATGATGGTGAGATCTTTCATCAAATTATGATTCACCTATTTTGATTTCATTATTTGTAGGAGCAGAAACAACTTCAAGAGCAGTTTGTTGTAGAGCAAGAAACTCTCTTTGAAACAAAGCCAAGTCCATTGAGACAATTTTCTGTGAAGAAGACACAGGGTCAGAGCTCAAGTGCCAACACGATTGCCGGAACTCCTACAGGTCGTCGTGTTTCGCCCCTTTTCCCTGGGCATGATATCATGTCCTCTGGCCTAAGGAGAAGAAGGAGAGCAATAGAGCAGTTGGTGCGGCAACACCAGTAAACTATGTCTCCCTTCCCAAAGATGATTGTTTGTCCCGCAACACACAAGTTCTGTATCCTTGAAATCTTAGTTTGCATGGTTGCAAACTTGCAATGTCTGTGACTTCATTTGCTGCTTTTGCGCCACCTGTTTTGATTCCCCATGACTAGGTTTTTTCTTAGAACAAGTGTTACTAATCGTTGGCGATGTCAATGCTCACGAGGGCCAAGAATAGTTTTCTAGCTTGTTGATGGACAGTAAGCAGTCTGTTCCTTCCAAGCTTCAGCCTCCTTGACAAGTATGAAACATTTAAATTGGAAGAAATTTTACTGGTTTCCGGTTGCTGCCAAAGTCAATATCCATTGAGAAGTGTTATACTGTAGTTTTGTTAGGTATTACTGTAGAGTTATTCCATTGCTAGGGAATTGGGCTTGACAATATAGTTGAATTCAAATATTTACTGTTAGAAATAAATTTGAGAGTTGTGAAGGAAAATGACTGCAGATCGACTCAGAGTTTTCCACAGTAAAATCTGGTTCCGTTTGGATTTTTGACATCCTGTTGGTTTCCAATTGCTAATATGTGTGTTCATTTTCTTTCAATCCATCGAATTATAAGATCTATCTCTTAGGAATCCATGTAAATGTGGAGCGACTATTGTTTTCCACATAAACTACTAATTAATGGCAAAGCGAAAGAACCACCTGGAAAATGCATTAATTCTTAACTTAAATATTTTATCGCAACTGCAGGTTCAGTGAAATTTTTTTGATGTATTGTCATTTATTGGTTGACTTGTGGTACCCTTAGATACGGGATTGATTCTTTCGGATGAGATCGGCTTCTTTTCTAATCAAATTGTGACTAATTTTTACCTAATCCAATCCAAATCTAATGCCACTTGTAATTTTCTTTTAAGGATCCCATTACCCTACAAAACACCCCTCATTTGCCTGCCATTTCAAGCCCGGACAGACAAAGCAGACAAATTTATATACTTTTATTGTGGAATAAAGGCTAGCTGGCACTAATAGAATGCAGGCTTTGGAATACAATGCCATGGACCCAGGCCATGGCTTTTGCATCAAAACTCCAAAGGTTGTTCCCTTCGCCTTTCACATCAAGCACGCTCATGTCATCAAAGACGATGACCTCAATTCATCTCTATATGGGAACGTAGGTCACTCCCATGATCCTACAGGCTTATTGGGCTTCCCACACTCTTTTTTGTGAATGCTTGCTCCTCCCATTGCTAATCCAACCCACTAGCCAACTAAATGAATCTTCCATCTACTTTACAAGGAGAAAAAAAACTAAAATGAAAAGCTCATACTTGAGTAGTTGAGATACTCATTCCAAAGTGATCAGCTTAGTTTATTTCCTAAGTGTTTCCTGAGTTTGAAGCCCAACTTTTATGCATTCAGCCCGATATTCTCTACAAGAATAATTCAGTATGAAGATTTCCACGGTTTTATTCTTCCTTTCTTGTATATGAAGAGATAGTTGACGTATATGTAAACTGTAGAGATCTTCGAGATCAGACATTTCAGGAAGTACAATAGTGATCTTGCGCATAATTAATCAGACATACTCGGAGTATTATTAATAAGCTTAATCATAGCGTCTTTAGTGAGTTCAACGCAGGCCTAAAATTGCCTCAAGTGGGTAATGTAATATGTTCACCACACCTAGCTATGTGATAGACACCGATAAACCATAAGTTAACGGAATGAGTGTGATGTAATATTGCATGCTCCATGGGCAATTGTCTCCCACTAAACACTACATATTGCAATCAGTGATCCTTTGGTTTGGCTTAATATGTGATGTGGTCTCTAGAGAAAAATAATATGAGGATCGACTGAGGGGATGTGTGATGCATAGAACCACATTTTATCCAATTTAAGAATATTTCTCCTGTTTTGGATAGTGGCATATCCTCTTGAGTACGGCATTCGGCCTAACTGAACTGACATTAATACGCCAGAAAAATGGATCTATGATATGAGAATTTCCAACTCTGCTAAGCAATAAAGTCTTTTCATTCTTGAGCTGTTAGAACAAAAAAACAGCACAAACAAATCAATAAATAAATACACAGTGTTTAGATTGAGAATGATGCCTTTGCTTTTTAATGCTAACTTGTAATAAAGGATTAGTCTCATCAACCTGAACTCAACTGCAATTAATTTCTATTGACCTCTTTTTCAGAAGGAACAGGCTCAACAATTTCCCCTCAAAAACTAAGTACATAAAGGTTAGCTTCATCAGCTTAAAATTTTCCTAAAAGCAGCTTTAGGTGTCCTCTTTTGTGATATGCTTATCAAGGGAATCCATTAAACTATGGAGATCTGCGTTCCACTCACGAGATTGTATGCATGAATCCCATAACAGAAAAGTCTAACAATTAGGTTTTTGTTGTGATCCATTATTAGGAGTTGAACCTAAGAATATCATATCAGAAAACACATCAACTGTCTGAAAGGAATTGAGAATCTGGCAAAGTAGCCAGGGTGCTATTCCTCCCATGAACATCGCCATGGAAACAACTTGTCCTCTTGATGCCATGTTGGCAATGGATGGAATCAAACAGATTCTTTAATCAGTTGAGAGAGCTGTCGGCTTAATGCGACACAAAAATCATTTTATGCATGTTTAAATGGGTCGGCGGCCCTACTTGCCAATAGTTCAGATTCATCACTCACTATATATATAGTAGGAATTTGAAGGATGATTCGAAATATGATTGCTTTGGTGTTTTGGTGACGGAGATCAGAAATTGATCGAGTACAGTGGGATCAAGAATAATCCCACATTCAAAGTACTTATTGTGCTGAAATCTCACTGGATTTGTTCAAGAGCATATTTGGACAACATTCTTGTTTAGTGCAAGTGTCATCTAAATTGTACTAACGTACTTATCAGAAAATGTACATCCAAGGAAGGTTGCTCAAGACAAATCTTCAGAAAGAGGTATGAGAGTTATCAAAGGCAATACAGTTTGTAAAACCTTTGTTGCCAAAATTTTAAATTAGAATGATTTTCTCTGGGGGTTGATTGTGCCAACAAAGGAGGAAAACTTGAATTTCCTTATACTGGTAACATTAAATCATTTATTTAGTCCCACATGAAATAGGACATGGGAATGATAAGGTGCTTAAATTCAATTATTTATCTCTCTATTATTATGAAATAATTACTATGGGTCGGGTACAACACATACGTGCGCGCGCACGCTGTCGCACGCCACAACGTAGTGTGTGCGTTGTGCAAATGAGCGAGTTTAATTTTTTTTTTTTTATTTTGACTGATTAATTGCATTTATTGCCAACTGTTGCAACATTTATTCTTAACCGTTCAGATCTAGACACACGAGGAAATATTCGCATTAAAGTGACCATTACCCGCGTGAAGCTGTTGAATGGGGGGCTATTCAGCCTAAAAAAAGACCCCTTATTTCAAAGCTTTTCTTTTCTCCCGCCTTGAGCTCTTTGTTGCAATCAACTACTTGCTTGAAGAGTTATTTCTGTTGTTTTAATTCAAATTTTATTTCTGACAAAGAGTTCTATTCTTTGATTTTAATTTAAACTTTTTTATAGTGGGCAACCATACTTCATTTGAACAGGAGATCCGTGCATACGCTCACGCTGGGTGCTGGTTATTTTAGGATATCATTTCCCACTAGTTGACGGTACTGACTCAATGTTCGAGCAATAGGACATATATTTGTTTTATAGAGCAGTTGTTGGCCCAGAGGCCTTCCACTCTAGTTTTGATGATGATTAACTCATGTAGTTATGTTTATTAATTATCTTGTGATGTTTAGTTTTAGATCATTTATCAAGATATTAGTTGGTGATTGCTTTAACAAGATAGTTTGGAAACTTTCACTTGGTGATTCTAGAGCCCGAGCATCAAGATCATATATAGCACTCGATGGAGTCAAGGTCGGTGGATCACATTTTGGATCGAGTCGACTTGAAGATGGAGATCGTCAAGAAGACTTAAGTATCCTAGTTAGTTTGTGTTTTAGATCCATTTGTAAAGACTAGATAGTTGATATGCTCAAGTTCACAACACACACGTTTCATGTTTTGATATTGGTTTTCGGTTTTGGTTTAACCGACTTTGGTTTTCATGAATAGTTAGATCAAAACAAGTTTAAATGGTTTATGTATAGTAGATTCATTCTATATACATGCATGCTTAACTTCTTAGATAAACTTATTTTGATATGCCTATTCATGAGTTTTGTGTTTTGGTATTTTGACAAAACATATTTTGGAATTAAAGACAAAAACTATGATATGTATATGTTTCATGTATATTGGATTTCTATCCATATGCAACATACCTAAAAGTGTTTAAGTATCATGTTTTTATATTTGAATGAGTTTTAGGAAAAATCAGATTTCCTATTGAAAAATACAAGTTTGGAAAAATACAGGTTTTGGTTTTTGACAAAATTTGTAAGACACAAAAATGGCTCAAAATTTTTGAAATTTGTGTTGAAATTTTTAACACAAGTTTATATTTCAATGTAAAATGATAAAACTATTTTTGTGGATTTTTAGAAGATTTATGAGATTTATTAGAATAATTTTTACCCTGTTTTTCTGACCAGAACAGTGCCTGACAGGCTCTGTCGGTCGACCGCACGGTCGACCGAATCAGGAGCCGGTCGACCGGGCAGTCGACCGACGTGCACAGCCTGTGCACGTCTGGCCTAGCACTTGGGCCTGCTCTCTGTTTTTGGGCGGTCGACCGGATGCCCCAACGGTCAAAAATATGACCGTTGGCGGTCCACCGGGCGGTCGACCGCCAGCTGTTCTTGCTGACAAATTCAGCCAACGGCTATATTTTTGTTGGAGGCTATTTATACCCCATCTTTTTGGGTTTTGACTGAGTTTTTAAGAGCAAAATTTCAGAGTTTCTTTAGTGTTTAAAACAAGTTTTCAAAAGTGTTTTTAATGCCAAAAGATCCATCTTATTTGTTTTAAAGTGTTTTGTTTTATTTCAAAGAAATTAGGGTTTTGTGAATTAGTTTTGATCTAAAATTTCTATATCTATTTTGGTGTTTTCCCAAGAGAATTTCTTTGATCAAAACACTTTGTTTTTCCACACTTGAGCTATATCTCCTATCTTATCTATTTAGGATCATTTGTTTGTGGGAAAAAGGAAGTGGTTTGTGGTTGAGATATACCACTTGTTGTAAAAACCCTTTGTTGGTTGCTCCCTCTTTTATAGAGATTGAGATTGTGGTTTGCTCCCTCTACTGTGAGGTGGAGTTGGTTTTTGTATCCCTCTTCGGTAGAGGTGATTTGTGGTTGTTTGGCTACGAGCCTACCCCTCGTGTGTGAGGTGGTGATTGTTTGCCTCGGTGGAGGTTGTATTGGTTGAGAGAGGAGTTCGGTACTCCCGGTTGTTGTACAAATCCTCCTCGGTGGAGGTTCCCTCGGTGGGAGTCCTAGGTGGACAAGTTAGTGGATTGGAAATCCTTCTCGGTGAAGGCGGGGACGTAGAGCTAGGGGCTCGAACCTCGAAACACATCTTGTTGTTTGTATTTGATCTATTGACTCTTACTCTCTCTCTTTTATTTGTGCATAGCATCATTCATATCATTCATATCTTATATGCTTGTGTTGTCCCTGCATTGTTTCATATTGCTATTCATTATATGCTTGGATTGTTTGTGTGCCTCACTTGTACTTAACCACGAGAGCTTCATATAGCACCACAACTCTTATTCAGAGGAATCAAGAGGAGTTAGTCCAGAGCCCTTCACGGGGAATTCGGCTACACTCGTTGGTTGTACTAAGTGTAGTTGCAAATTAGTTTTAATTTCCGCATTTAGTTTCTAGATTAGCATTATCACCTATTCACCCCCCCTCTAGGTGATTTCAATTTGTATCAGAGCCTCCGCTCCTGATACATAAGTTTAACCACCTAGGAATGAGATCTTGGCTTGCTAATCTATATTTACATTTGCACTTGCACACATTTAGTTTGCACTCATGGATAGCCCTCCTATGTTTGGCATTTCTAGACTTGATATTTGGAAGGCCAAGATGAGTTGTTATTTAAAAACCTAGGCTTGCATGTTTTTCTTGCCGCTACCAAGAAATGCTATCTTGGTAATAGTAATCATATAGGGGCCAATGCACAAGCTCTTGAGGCTATTAGAAGCACGCTTTCAAAAGATTATCTTATGCTTGTTTCTAATCTTGATTCCGCCTTTACAGTGTGGAACAAGTTGACCACCTCCACCTCCAAGCTTCAATTGACAATCCAACTGGAGGAATCTAGTGGAGAATCCGATTCACAATGCTTCATGGTCCAAGGGATTAACTCCCTTGAGGTACAATTGAAATCTCAATTAGATGATAATGATGCTAGTTCTTCATGTGATGAGAATATTGATGCCCATGCTTTGAATGAAGAACTATCTATTGTGTGTGAAAAATTGATTAAAAATATAAAGTTTTGAAAAAGAAAACTTGTAAATTAAATAAAGAAAAAGAAAATTTGTCTTCTAAACTTGATTTGGTTTTGCAAGAGAAAGAGGAGATTTCTAATGAAAGGGACTCATTGAAATCTAAGCTTGATCTTATCATAAAAGAAAATAAATTTTGAAAAATAAAATGATTGTGTAACAATTTTGAAGAAAAATGAAAACTTGTCTTCAAAAGTTAGTTTTGTTTTAAAAGAAAATGAATCCTTGAAAATGAAAATTGCTTCTATTTCTAAGGATTTAGATGATTGTTTAAAGAAAAATGTTTCTTTGAAAAAAAATATTGATACACATGTTTGCCATGCTAGGATAGTTCCTTCTAGCGCACCTATTGCATGCTCCACTTCTTCTACAATTGAAAATGACATAAATTTGTTGAAGAAGAATATGGATTATTTGGGCTCCACTTTGAGCCAATGTGCTTTGAATCATACACGTTTGGAATCTTTGTTTCGAAAGAAACAAGTTCCATCTATGCATGCACACCCTTCACGGCATACACATGCTTCTCACGGTCACCACCATCACATGCATGCTCATGTGTACACTTGTACACATTGTGGACGTAAGGGCCACCTTGCTAAATTTTGCTTTGATAGAATATATGATGAAAATTGAGCAAATAAATTTGTTTGGGTTAGGAAAGGTACTAACCCCCATGGACCCAAAAAGATATGGGTACCAAAGACCACCCCTATTATATTTGATGTAGGTGTGGGCTCTCGCATGACGTGAGAGTTATGGTACCTTGAGGTGGATGCGTTCCGAGCCTAAAGATTACTATTTGGATGCATCACTTTCAAGGGAAGTTTGGTGGGAAGACCACCTTGGTTTGGAGAACTAGAGAGGTGCCCTCATCGGTTTTGGTATCGATCTCTAACTCCCGTTTATATTTACATGCTTTCAATCATTGTTTATAGCATGTTTTGTTGTTTATAGATTATTATGAAAATGCCATGATTATTAGATTATTGACATGCATGTATAGCTTTTGAGACACCCATGTTTAATATGGATCATTCTTTGTATTCTCACCATTGTTTAGCTATTATGTATTTCATAGTTCTAATAGCATGTGGATTTACATAATGATCGGTTTTATGTTTATCATGTTGATTTATGTCTTGTTTTATGCTTCATGATTTGAATATATGTTTAAACGTTAGTTTTCATTAAGACTAAGATTTATACTTGTACATATAGTGGGCCACAAATAAACTTTTATATGTTTAGGCTTGAATGCTTATTTGTACCCATTAGATGTGCTAGTATAGTCTAGTTTTAATGATTCATGCATTTTAAACTTGTATTCCCATTTTGGACATGTTTTATGATCATGTGTTTTCACTTCATGTATATGTCTATTTTGCCAAACCTTAAGATATACATGTATACCCCTTGAGTCATTTGCTTTTCATGCAAATCTTTATTATGGACTAAATTGTGTTTAGGGATATGTATGTATACCTTTTGTTTTGTCAAGACATACATATACCTTCTAAGGGCGGTTGGATGGGAGTCCATGCTTTGTATGTTTTTTATTGAAAATCATTTTAAACTTGAGCATGAAATGGGTGGTAGGTTATATGAGTTATACACTTGATATTATTGTGTTTCAATTGGTATCATTGGATTCTTTCAATTGGTATCAATATTGACATTTTGTATACTCATATATTTTTATGTATGTATGCATACTCTTCATATAGTATCAATTTCGATTGGTATCTAATTTTTCATACATATATAATTCTTGTTTATGCAAAGCTTGAATGTTTTAATGACTATCATATTTCAATTGATGTTTCAATTAATATTTTAATAACATGCATAAGCTTATGAAAAATAAAAATTTTTTATCATGTTTTTTGGTTGGTATTTCATAAAGGGGGAGAAAACTCATATTTTATCTTTTAATTAGTATTTTGATTTCCACTCCCTTACTTTATGATTGAAAATGATTTAACAAAAATTATAGAAAATAATAATTTCAATTGGTATCATATGCTTAAAAAGAATACTAATCTCTATTGATATCAAGATGTTTATTTGAATGTTTCTAATTGGTATCAAGATTTTCTTTGTTTTCTCAAAATTGGTATCAATGTTTTTATGTTTCATTTCAATTGGTATCAATTTTTATGTTTCCTTTCAATTGGTATCAAGATGCACTTCTTTGACATATTTTTAATTGGTATCATATTTGATTGAACCCTTTATTGATATAAATTTTTGTTTTAGACAAAAAGGGGAGAACATTGCATTTATTGTTTTCAACCCTTTTGTTAATTCTTTATTTCGAACAAAAAGGGGAGAAGAATTTATTGATTTGTTTTTACTTTGACCCTTTATTGATGATTGACAAAAAGGGGGAGAAGTATTTGGTATATATATATATATATATATATATATATATATATATATATATATATATATATATATATATATATATATATATATATATATATATATATATATATATATATATATATGCATGTTTTGTTTCCTAATTGGTACCAATAAACAACAATACCAAGAGCATGTTTTGAGAATTTATGTGTTTTATTTAATTGGTATCAAGAGCATGTTTTGAAGATTTATTCGTTTTATGCAAGATTGATGCATATTCATGTTTAGTATTTATTGTGTATATTTATTTGTATATTATGATGCATGAGTTAAGGGGGAGCTTCTTCGAAGCTTAACTTTAATCCATGCATATATAACTCCATGAGTTTTGTCATCATCAAAAAGGGGGAGATTGTTGGCCCAGAGGCCTTCCACTCTAGTTTTGTTGATGATTAACTCATGTAGTTATGTTTACTAATTATCTTGTGATGTTTAGTTTCAGATCATTTATCAAGATATTAGTTGGTGATTGCTTCAACAAGATGGTTTGGAAGCTTTCACTTGATGATTCCAGAGCCCGAGCATCAAGATCATATATAGCACTCGATGGAGTCAAGCTCGGTGGATCACGTTTTGGATCGAGTCAACTTGAAGATGGAGATCGTCAAGAAAACTTAGGTATCCTAGTTTAGTTTGTGTTTTAGATCCATTTGTAAAGACTAGATAGTTGATATGCTCAAGTTCACAACACACACGTTTCATGTTTTGATATTGGTGATCTCTAGTTTTGATGATGATTAACTCATGTAGTTATAGTACTAATGATCTTGTGTTTAATTAGTGACAGATTTGTTATCAAGATCTTAGTAGGTGTGGAGCTTCAACAAAGGATTTAAAGTCATGTTTTGGAGCTAGCACCGGTTGATTCACGAGCCTATGCATCAAGACCACATCAAGAGTGGAGCTCGTTGGATCGTGTTTGGACCAAGTCTAGAAGGTGAGAAGGCTTCAAGTGAAGACTTCAAGAAGATGAAGACTTGTGTCTAGGTATAAGATTTTTGTTTTAGTTAAAATGTAAAGGATAGAATAGTTGGTAGATTGCTCACATATATATCACACACACACTCTTGATTTAGTTGTCTTTTCATAAAAGAATTTTCAGATTTAGAAAAGACTTTCATTTTGGAAAAATACATGTTTGGTTTTTGGTATTTCTTATGAAGATGTTTTAACCAAAGCCATATTTAGAGCTTAATGTCAAAAACATAGATATTTCATGTTGATTGTGTAGTGGATCATATTCATACACACTATGCTTTAAAAGTATATCTTGTTTTTGTATTTGATGAAGATTTGGAAAAACATGTTTTAGAAAAATATTGTTTTGGAAAAAACAGTTTTTATCATGAGCCAAATATTTTCCTACTTACAAAAATAGTCTAATCTTTTATAACATGCCTTGATTTTGTGCAAGCATGTTTGTATATCAAAGTATATTGGTAAAACTATTTTTGTAGATTTTTAAGTATTTTATGGGATTTTATTTCAATCAAAAAGACTTAGTTTTAAATCCCAGAAAAACTGTTTTCAGGCTTCAGCTAGTCGACTTACTACCTTTCTAGTCGACTAACTCTAAAGTCGGTCGACCGGCTACGGTCGACCGACGTGCACGACGTGCACGCCTTGACCTGGCAGATGGCCGGTCTGCCGACCCAGTCGACCGGAACTGAGAGCAGTGCTCTCTGTTCTTTTAGGTCGACCGGGCGGTCGACCGGAGGCTCCAACGGTCGGATTTTTGCCCGTTGGCGGTCGACCGGCAGGTTTGACAGACCCCAACGGCTAGTTTTTGAACGCCTATAAATTTGGGGGTTTGGTCATTGTTTTTCACAAAGATTTTAGGAGAGCTTTGAGCCAGTTTTTCCCATTCTTTTAAAAAGAGTTTTCTCCACTAAATTGAGAGCTAATTCTTCCAATCAAAAGGGGAGTTTTATCAA
This sequence comes from Agave tequilana, assembly GCA_038442645.1. NCBI lineage: Eukaryota > Viridiplantae > Streptophyta > Magnoliopsida > Asparagales > Asparagaceae > Agave > Agave tequilana. Next base: position 106,425 of record JAVJIF010002863.1, read on the forward strand.
GAGTGTTAAAAGTGATTCTTTGAGTTTTCCTCCACCATCTCAATCCTTGTTTTCTCACACAAACACTTGAGCTATCCATTGCTATATCTACCCTATAGGGAGTGTTATTGTGAGAGGATTTTAGGTGATCAAGAGTTGTGATCACCAAAGTTCTACTTTGTTCCTTTGAGGAGGCGGACGGTTGTGTTCGCATTGTTTCGGGTCCTAGTGGGGACTCGGTGTTTCGAGTTCGGGTGCGAACTCTTTGTTTGAGGTGCGGCCTCGGCGAGCTTACGGGTCTTGCGGTGTGTACGGACTAGGGAGTCCGAGAGTTGTAGGTGTTGCGGCACCGGGTGATCCATTGGGATCGATTTTAGTGGAAATCCTTCGTGTGTCGAAGGCGGGGATGTAGAGCAAGGGTGCTCGAACCTCGAAACAAATCCCTTGTGTTTGCGATTGCTCACTCTCTCTCTCTCTATCTCTTGTTATATCTTGCATGCTTTATTATCTATCTTTATATGCTTGATATATTCATTGTGCTCATATTGATATACTTGCTTGGGTTTGTTTGCTAACACTTGTATTCAACCAAGAGAGCCAACGCGGCACCTCAACCCATTCAAGGGGAATCTAGAGGAGTTTGTCCAGAGCCCTTCACGGGGAATTCGGCAACACTCTTTTGTTATACGTGGTGTTTAGTGTAAAAGTTTTAATTAGGTCATAATTGTTTTTAGCTTCCGCATTATTTGGCATTAAGTGACCATTAGATTAGCCATCACCTATTCACCCCCCCTCTAGGTGACTTACAATTGGTATCAGAACTTGGTACTCTGATTTGGGTCTAACAACCTAGAGTTAAAGATCCTCATTTTTAGGCTAATCACTTTATTTGTACACACACCATGGATTTCATGTCACCACCCACTTTGACATTCTTAACATCCACATTTGGAAGGTTAAGATGTCCATGTACCTCAAGACCTTAGGCATTCATGTTTATCTTGCTACCACTAATGATTCATATTTTAATAATAGCAAGTACATTGAGGCTAATGCAAAAGCCCTACATGTTTTAAAGTCAACCCTAAATGATGACTATTTATCTAGGGTTTCTAATGTTGATTCGGCTTTTGTAGCTTGGAATATCATCACCTCCCTTGGCAAAAAGGATCCATATTATGCGGGGAGCGATTCGGATGTTGGAAGCAACACCTCCAACATGTGCTATATGGTCCAAGGGGATAACCCTCTTGAGGTAAACACCGAATCCGAGTTAGATGATGAGGACATGTCATATGATGAGTTACTACCTTTTGTCAACTTGTGCTTGAAAAATATGACATGCTTAAAAAGAAAAATAAAAATTTGAAAAAGAACATTGCTTGCATGCATATAGAACATGATTCTTTTAGAGATAACATTGCATGCTTAGAAAAGATAATAAGAAAATTAAAAAGAATTTTGATTGCATGCTAAAAGAGAACGATTCTTTTAAACTAAAATTGCATGTTTAGAAAAGAAAAGGAAGATTTGAAAAATGAGAATGTTTCCTTATTTTCAAAATTGAATGATTTATGTGAAGGAAACAATACTTTGAAAAATAAAATTGATTTGGTGGAAAAACAAAAGGAAAGTGTTTTGCAAGAAAATAACTCTTTGAAAAGAAAATTTGTTGAAAAAGAAAAAGAATTGTTTCTAAAAGGAAAAAGGAAAATGATTCTTTATCTCATCATGCTTTACATGCCACCACTAATGAGATTAAAGATTTGAAAAATAAAATGAATAATTTAAGCTCTACCTTGAGCTCTTGTGCATTCAATCATTCTAGGTTGGAATCATTGTTTCAAAAGAAACAAGTTCCCCATGTTCATGCACATCATAATCATGCATGTGCTTATGTTGCACAACATGATCACACTCCTATACATAAGCATACTAAGGTGTACACATGTACACATTGTGGCCGCAAAGGCCATTTAGCAAAATTTTGTTATGATAGGTTAAATCATTTTAATTTTGCTAATAAAAATTTTTGGGTTCCTTTCAAGACTAACCCTAAAGGACCCAAGAAAATATGGGTACCAAAATCCCCACCTTTTGTATTTGATGTAGGTGAGGGCTCTCACATGACGTGAGAGATTTGGTGCCTTGATAGTGGATGCACATGGACTTGATGGACACATATATAAATGCATCGCTATCAAGGAGTTTTTGGTGGGACAACCACCATGTTTGGAGCTTTGGAGTTGGTAACGACCTCTAAACTCCCATTTTATTTGTGCTCATGCTTGTTCATTCATGATATTTTTAGCATGATCATGTTTTTATTGTTTTTGTGCTTCATGTGGTAATAACATGCTTAGATGTAGTTTTTATCAAAACTTGTATTATACATGTACAAATAGTGAGCTACATTTGTTTTATATATGATTGCACTTCATGCTCATTTGTACCCACTATTTGCATATGTATAGACTAGTTTTGATGATTCTCATTTATACATGCTTTGCCAATTCTTTATGTTTTACTTCATGTATGTGTATTTTAATTCAAATCTAATAAATATACATGTATACCCGTGAGTCTCTTGCCTTCATGCAAATACATTTGATAGACTCTTTTATGTTTGGGATATGTATGTGTATTGTTAGTTTTGGATAAATCATACATATACCATGAAGATTAGTGTTTTAAAAAAAATGATTTTTCATGTTTTTGTTTTGTTAAAAATAAAAAAAATGTGATTTATGATCTTTTTGAGCTTAAATGACTATTTTCATGAGAATACTATTTACATGATGTTTGAACACTCATCTTTTACTTTTCAAGATAATTTTGAGCTTTATGGACTATGAGTGCTTGAACTTTCATGAATTTAGTATAATTCATGAAAAACATATGATTTCATGTTTTTGAAGGATCTTTAACTAGTTTTTCAAAAATTAATTTAAACTAGTTATTTATTCTTCTATGAGATATACACTTGATCTTACTTTGTGTCAATTGATATCATTGGATCCTTTCAATTAGTATCAATATGATTATTTTTTTTGATATACTCATGTTTTGATTATATGTATGTATGCTTTCAAATTCAAATTATATCAATTTCTATTGGTATTTTCTATTCATACATATATGTGATATTTGTGCTTAAGCTAAAAATTGTTTTACATATTTAAAGCACAAAGTTTGTTAATGCTAAGCTTAATTCAAATCTTATTTTTCAAGCTTATGCATTTGTCTTTAAATTGGTATCAATATGATATCAAAATCAAAATTTGTTTTATTGAGAAAATTCAGAATTTTGTGTTATAGGAAAAATTCAAAATTTTTGATTTGTATTGCCTATATGCAAGGAGAGCTTAATATCTCTTCTACATATAGATTCATGTTGAGTGTATTGTATATTGAGGAGCTTGACGACTCTTCTTTATGTGGTATACGTATGTAGGGGAAGCTTCACATCTCCTCTTATGCATTACATAATATGTGTTATGTGGATTGGGGCTTGTCATCCCTTCTTCATGTAATGCATATGTGTAGGGAAGCTAACTTAGCGTCTTCCTCTTCATGAATGTATATCACATATAACCAAAATACAATTGATTTGGTTTACCCCTTCTTTGGTTCTTTGTTTCGGACAAAAAGAGGGAGAAAAAAATTTGATGATTTTATTTTACTTTAACCCCTTTGTTGATGATTAACAAAAAGGGGGAGAAGAATTTGAGTTTATATGCATGTTTGAATAAAGATTTATGTTTATGCATATATATTGTATTGCAAATAGGAGAAAAAGATTTTGATTTATGCTTGTTGCATGTTTTATCTCCATACTTGCATACATATTCATGTGCCTCATTGCCATATCTATTATTTATTTGTTATGCATGAGTTAAGGGGGAGCTTCCTTGAAGCTTTACTTTAATCCATGCATATATAACTTCATGAGTTTTGTCATCATCAAAAAGGGGGAAATTATTGGCCCAAAGGCCCATCACTCTAGTTTTGATGATGATTAACTCATGTAGTTATAGTACTAATGATCTTGTGTCTAATTAGTGACAGATTTGTTATCAAGATCTTAGTAGGTGTGGAGTTTCAACAAAGGATTTAAAGTCATGTTTTGGAGCTAGCACCGGTTGATTCACGAGCCTATGCATCAAGACCACATCAAGAGTTGAGCTCGTTGGATCGTGTTTGGACCAAGTCCAGAAGGTGAGAAGGCTTCAAGTGAAGACTTCAAGAAGATGAAGACTTGTGTCTAGGTATAAGATTTTTGTTTTAGTTAAAATGTAAAGGATAGAATAGTTGGTGGATTGCTCACATATATATCACACACACACTCTTGATTTAGTTGTCTTTTCATAAAAGAATTTTCAGATTTAGAAAAGACTTTCATTTTGGAAAAATACATGTTTGGTTTTGGTATTTCTTATGAAGATGTTTTAACCAAAACCATATTTAGAGCTTAATGTCAAAAACATAGATATTTCATCTTGATTGTGTAGTGGATCATATCCATACACACTATGCTTTAAAAGTATATCTTGTTTTTGTATTTGATGTAGAAAAACATGTTTTGAAAAAATATTGTTTGGAAAAACAGTTTTATCATGAGCCAAATATTTTCCTACTTACAAAAATAGTCCAATCTTTTATAACATGCCTTGATTTTGTGCAAGCATGTTTGTATATCAAAGTATATTGGTAAAACTATTTTTGTAGATTTTTAAGTATTTTATGGGATTTTATTTCAATCAGAAAGACTTAGTTTTAAATCCCAGAAAAACTGTTTTTAGGCTTCAGCTAGTCGACTTACTACCTTTCTAGTCGACTAACTCTGAAGTCGGTCGACCGGCTACGGTCGACCGACGTGCACGACGTGCACGCCTTGACCTGGCAGATGGCCGGTCTGCCGACCAGTCGACCGGAACTGAGAGCAGTGCTCTCTGTTCTTTTGGGTCGACCGGGCGGTCGACCGGAGGCTCCAACGGCCGGATTTTCTCCCGTTGGCGGTCGATCGGACGGTCGACCGGCAGGTCTGACAGACCCCAATGGCTAGTTTTTGACAGCCTATAAATTTGGGGATTTGGTCATTGTTTTTCACAAAGATTTTAGGAGAGCTTTGAGCCAATTTTTTCCATTCTTTTAAAAAGAGTTTTCTCCACTAAATTGAGAGCTAATTCTTCCAATCAAAAGGGGAGTTTTATCAAGAGTGTTAAAAGTGATTCTTTGAGTTTTCCTCCACCATCTCAATCCTTGTTTTCTCACACAAACACTTGAGCTATCCATTGCTATATCTACCCTATAGGGAGTGTTATTGTTAGAGGATTTTAGGTGATCAAGAGTTGTGATCACCAAAGTTCTACTTTGTTCCTTTGAGGAGGCGGACGGTTGTGTTCGCATTGTTTCGGGTCCTAGTGGGGACTCAGTGTTTCGAGTTCGGGTGCGAACTCTTTGTTTGAGGTGCGGCCTCGGCGAGCTTACGGGGCTTGCGGTGTGTACGGACTAGGGAGTCCGAGAGTTGTAGGTGTTGCGTCACCGGGTGATCCATTGGGATCGATTTTAGTGGAAATCCTTCGTGTGTCGAAGGCGGGGATGTAGAGCAAGGGTGCTCGAACCTCAAAATAAATCCCTTGTGTTTGCGATTGCTCACTCTCTCTCTCTATCTCTTGTTATATCTTGCAAGCTTTATTGTCTATCTTTATATTCTTGATATATTCATTGTGCTCATATTGATATACTTGCTTGGGTATGTTTGCTAACACTTGTATTCAACCAAGAGAGCCAACGCGACACCTCAACCCATTCAAGGGGAATCTAGAGGAGTTTGTCCAGAGCCCTTCACGGGGAATTCGGCAACACTCTTGTGTTATACGTGGTGTTTAGTGTAAAAGTTTTAATTAGGTCATAATTGTTTTTAGCTTCCGCATTATTTGACATTAAGTGACCATTAGATTAGCCATCACCTATTCACCCCCCTCTAGGTGACTTATAATTGGTTTTCGGTTTTTGGTTTAACCGACTTTGGTTTTCATGAATAGTTAGATCAAAACAAGTTTAAATGGTTTATGTATAGTAGATTCATCCTATATACATGCATGCTTAACTTCCTAGACAAACTTATTTTGATATGCCTATTCATGAGTTTTTGTGTTTTGGTATTTTGACAAAACATAATTTGGAATTAAAGACAAAAACTATGACATGTATATGTTTCATGCATATTGGATTTCTATCCATATGCAACATGCCTAAAAGTGTTTAAGTATCATGTTTTTGTATTTGAATGAGTTTAGGAAAAATCAGATTTCCTATTGAAAAATACAAGTTTGGAAAAATACAGGTTTTAGTTTTTGACAAAATTTGTAAGACACAAAAATGGCTCAAAATGTTTGAAATTTGTGTTGAAATTTTTAACAGAAGTTTATATTTCAATGTAAAATGATAAAACTATTTTTGTGGATTTTTAGAAGATTTATGGGATTTATTAGAATAATTTTTACCCTATTTTTCTGACCCAGAACAGTGCCTGACAGGCTCTGTCGGTCGACTACACGGTCGACCGAACCAGGAGCCGGTCGACCAGGCGGTCGACCGACGTACACAGCCTGTGCACGTCTAGCATGGCGCCTGGGCCGATCGACCGAGCGGTCGACCGGACCAGAGAGCTCTGCTCTCTGTTTTTGAGCGGTCGACCGGCCGGTCGACCGGATGCCCCAACGGTCAAAAATATGACCGTTGACGGTCGACCGGGCGGTCGACCGCCAGCTGTTCTTGCTGACAAATTCAGCCAACGGCTTTATTTTTGTGGGAGGCTATTTATACCCCATCTCTTTGGGTTTTTGACTAAGTTTTTAAGAGCAAAAATTCCAGAGTTTCTTTAGTGTTTAAATAAGTTTTCAAAAGTGTTTTTAGTGCCAAAAGATCCATCTTATTTGTTTTAAAGTGTTTTGTTTTATTTCAAAGAAATTAGGGTTTTGGGAATTAGTTTTGATCTAAAATTTCTATATCTATTTTGGTGTTTTCCCAAGAGAATTTCTTTGATCAAAACACTTTGTTTTTTCACACTTGAGCTATATCTCCTATCCTATCTATTTAAGATCATTTGTTTGTGAGAAAAAGGAAGTGGTTTGTGGTTGAGATATACCACTTATTGTAAAAACCTTTTGTTGGTTGCTCCCTCTTTGGTAGAGGTTGAGATTGTGGTTTGCTCTCTCTAGTGTGAGGTGGAGTTGGTTTTTGTATCCCTCTTCGGTAGAGGTGATTTGTGGTTGTTTGGCTACGGGCCTACTCCTCGTATGTGAGGTAGTGATTGTTTGCCTCGGTGGAAGTTGTATTGGTTGAGAGAGGAGTTCGGTACTCCCGGTTGTTGTACAAATTCTCCTCGGTGGAGGTTCCCTCGGTGGGAGTCCTAGGTGGACGAGTTAGTGGATTGGAAATCCTTCTCGGTGAAGGCGGGGATGTAGAGCTAGGGCTCGAATCTCAAAACACATCTTGTTGTTTGCGTTTGATCCATTGACTCTTACTCTCTCTCTCTCTTTATTTGTGCATAGCATCATTCATATCATTCATATCTTATATGCTTGTGTTGTCCTTGCATTGTTTCAAATTGCTATTCATTATATGCTTGGATTGTTTGTATGCCTCACTTGTACTTAACCACGAGAGCTTCATATAGCACCTCAACTTTTATTCAGAGGAATCAAGAGGAGTTAGTCCAGAGCCCTTCACGGGAAATTTGGCTACACTCGTTGGTTGTACTAAGTGTAGTTGCAAATTAGTTTTAATTTTCGCATTTAGTTTCTAGATTAGCATTATCACCTATTCACCCCCCTCTTAGTGATTTCAGCAGTGACTACCACGCTGCCTTACAGGCCAACTTCAATTTTAGCTGTTTGTTTACCTCATTTATATTGATTTATATTACAAAATTATTTGTCAAAAAATTGCATGATTAAGCATTTTAGTAAAGTTTAGCTGCTATATTATTTCCTGTTTACCTTAAAATTTCAGCAAAATTAAAATATCTGAAAATATAGAGAAATACAATCTAGGAGCAATAATCTAGAAGAAAAATATTATCTAAATCTGCATTTCCTATTTCTACAATAAATTAATTTTACATGTAATAACTTTTTGCAATAACCTTCTGCAATAAATTAATTTTGCATGTAACATATTTCTACATTAACTTTGCCGTATATGAATTTCCTTAAATTGATAAACAATAATTTTGCCCTGCTTAATCAATTCATTTAAATTGATATTTCATACAAATTAATTGTCATTAAATCATTTTAAGATTTTATTTTCAATAGTGACTATTGTAATGATTGCTTAGATATTAAATTGCTGAAGTGTATCATATTTATAATTGCATTTTTAAAACCTTTAATTCTACAATTATTTGCAACAAAATTTTCTTGCATGTACAATACTGCTCATGCAAAGAAAAGTTTATCTTGAAAAAATAATTAGAATGCATGGTCCAATAATCATCATGTTACACTCTAATTAGGGTGATGGACTCATATGACTATTATTCTATATAACATATTTTAATATCATGTCGATTATCTCTTTTAATTTATTTGTTCGGTTTCATAGCCGACCGGTATGTAAGCAAATTCAATCATATAAATAGAATCATACCGGAGATTATCTATCCAATACAAATACTAGTTTTGATTAGTACCATGTGACAAATAAATTTATGTGTATTCAAAATTCTCAAATTAATAATAAGATATACATTTTAATATTATGTTTTAAATTTCGTGTTATAATTTGGTTCAAGTTTTTTTAAAATATATTGCTAATCTTGTATTAAATTCTTGCTTATTCTAATATATAACTAGCTAGATTATATTATTTTTACAAATTGAAACTAAACAAGATCCCCTACATATTTATTTTACATACACTAATCTAAAATTGACTAACTCAAATTTTTATTTTTAAACTTTTCTTTTTGACAAACTATTGAAAAAAAAACACATCTAGCCTTTTTCCGGACATTGTGAATAACTTAGATCACTCTAAATATTAAACCAAATAAAATATTGGTTAACCAACTTAGGATTGATTTATGAGAGTGATACATCCATCCTCTGAACCTAAAATATAACTATACTTGATATTGACTTTTTAAGATCCCAAACTCAATAGGAAAAAGAAAATTGAAAGGTGAGTCATTCCTTTAAATATTAGTTTAATTAGTGTATAGAAAAGTGTTCTGAAAGGTGGTTACATAATCGAGAAATGTTGTAAAACAAAAAACTTCTTACCTGATCTTCACTTTTCTGGCTAGTCAAATTAGTTAAGATTGGTTAATCTTGGGTTTGATAAACCTAATAATTGAATTGGAATTATTAGGGGTTGAGAATCAAGTAGAAAGGAAAATCAAAATCCTAACATGCATAATAAAGAATAGAATTGATAAATTGATCTACTTGAGATGGAATTGTATCCAACATATAATAAAGAAAATTTGATATGAATTGTCTTATATCATGTCTTAAAAATCTTATGTATAAAATCTAGAAATGTGTAATAGTATTTAATAAATCATGATAAAACAAAAAGATATGTGCTGTCACAGATCCCAAGTAACTATATTCCCACCAATTTAGTATACGCGATCATCTATTGCCATTGTGCAAATTAGCCAATGAGAATTTTGTTGCCACTGAGTAACATTATTGATGTTGCGACTGTGCCGACATGCTAGTATGCAGGATATGATTCTCGCCATCGTGCGAACTGTTGCCGATGTGTGAGAATTTTCTATTGTAAGTGGAGATAATCTGTGAAATAATTTTCCTATTTATATTATTTTAGGAAAAGAAAAATTACTTCATTAAATCAAATGAAACTCTATTACTAACTGATTTCTTTGGTTATTCATCTATTTTAAACTAATACAAATTTATATGATTTGATTTCTAAACAATTTCAATTTTAATTTTGACTCTGATTTTAAAACCATGTATCTTTTATGTAAATGAAAATTTTAATTAATAGTTTTAGTTAACTTAAAAGTTATTAGTCCTATTTTCTTAATCAAAGTTATTCTTTACTATTATAGTAATTTTTCTACTCAATTCTTTCTAAGTATTTAACTCTTGTTAGCATAATTTTTCTTATTCAATAAAGTTTTACAAGTTTCACTTAATGAGAAATTAATGACTAGAATTATATTAAATTATGTGAGTACATTGTTAATTTGTAAAAGACTACATGTAGTGCATCATATTGAATGGGGTTTCATAATTTTACAAATAATAGAACTACAAAAAAACTTGTTTAAGCTGTGAAAGTTAGAATTGAACTTATGCACTCATCTTGTAGTTTTGCACTTACAAATTTTATTTGCATCTTTATCTTATATATATTTTGCAAATTAAAATTTGTTACATTTGTATATATTAAAAAACACTTTGAAACTCTCAATAAATGATTCTAATGACAAAAAAGTTTTTATTATTAGAATAATATTATATATTTTACATAGCTTCGACGATGGTAATCCCTAATCTTCTTCTTCAAAAGTAAACCATATTTTGACTATTGTCTCACATTTTTGGAGATTTAAATTAATTCCAATATACCATGATAAAATGTTTCTCATATTTTCTAACAAGTATTTTGAGATTTCTTTTATAGAATTTTATGAAAGTATAAAATATGAAACTGTCTAGTTATTTTCAATAAGCAATTTAGGCATGCCTTACTCTGGAAAATCTGCACGTTTATACATATAATAATGGGTATTTCTAGACTCATATATAAATATTTATTTTTATAGGCTTGCAAAATAAAAATATGTAAAGTCCTTCTATAAAGATTTACGTCATCATAAGTAAGGACATTATTGAATATCCGTAAATTATATACGTCTCTAGAGATTTAAAAGTTTCTTTGATTAAAAGAGATTGACTACCAGATTATTAATATACATATTTTAAAGATTTCTTTGAAGATTTTAAATATAACATCTTTCTAAAAATAAAAAATTATAAAGCACGATTTATTTGCAAAAATATGAACAAGTTGCATTTGCAGAACAAAAAAATCTATATCCTAATCACTAAATTTAGACCATGAAGATTTGTCCAAAGATGAAAATTAAGATACTATTTCGAAAATAAATGGCAAGAAAAATTAGTGTTAGCCCGAAGGCCCATCACTCTAGTTTTGATGATGATTAACTCATGTAGTTATAGTACTAATGATCTTGTGTTTAATTAGTATCAGATATTTGATCAAGATCTTAGTTGGTGTTTAGCTTTAACAAAGGATTTCAAGTCAAAGTTTTGGAGCTAGCATGTCTTGATTCAAGAGCTCACACATCAAGATTGCATCAAGTACTCAAGAGGAGTCTAGCTCATTGGATCAAGATTTGGACCAAGTCAAGAAGGAGAAGAAGACCTTCAAGAAAAGATTTCCAAGAATACTTGTGTCATGTTTGTAAGTGTCAAGATTTTATTTTTAGATAAAATGTAAAGGATAGATTAGTTGGTGGATTGCTCAAGTTCATATACACTAACACACAAAATTTATATGTTAAAGAGTTTTCGTTTTGAAAAATACCAGTTTGGTTTTTAAGCTTCAAAATATACTTGTGTTTTATCAAAACTTATTTTAGAGCTTAATGTCAAAAACATAGATATTACATCATATATGAATAGTGGATCAATCCATACATACTAAGCTCTAAAAGTGTTTAGAATATTTTGTTTTTATATTTGGAAAAGTTTTAAAAAAATTGTTTTTGGAAAAGTTTTAAAAAAATTGTTTTTGAAAAATACAAGTTTTGTTTAAGGCAAAACTTCTATATTACAAAATAGTTCAAAATGTTTGTAATATGTTTTATTTTTTAATCAAATATGTTTTTATATCAAAGTATATCAATGAACTTATTTTTTGTAGAATTTATGAGATTTTATTATAGGTAAAAAGACCAAGTTTTAAAACCCTAAAACATGTGTTTTGGCCTTCTGTCGGTCGACCGCACGGTCGATCGAGCCAGAGGGCGGTCGACCGATGTGCACAAACGCGCACAACCCTGTTTGGCTGGAGGGCTGGTCGACCGACCCGGTCGACCGCCAGAGAGTTCTGCTCTCTAGATCTGGTCCCGGTCGACCGGGCGGTCGACCAGCAGAGAGCTCCTGCTCTCTGTATCTAGGCCTCAGTTGACCGGACGGTCGACTGATGGCATAACGGTCAAAAATCTGACAGTTGGCCGGTTGATCGGGCGGTCGACCGACAGCAGAAAGTTCTACTGAGTTGTCCCTAACGGCTAGTTTTTGGAGCCAATTTATATGGGGCTGTTTTGGGCTGTTTTATACAAGATTTTAAGTGAGTTTTCAAGATAGTTTTTCCTACCTTTTTAAGTGTTTATCTCCACTTGTTTTAAAGCCAAATACTTTTATATCAAAAGGAGAGTTTTTTAAGAGTGTTTTGAAAAAGAGATTTCTTGAGTTTTTCACCACCAAATCAATCCTAGTTTTCTCACACACACTTGAGCTATCCATTGCTATATCAATCCTATAGGGATCTTTGTTGTGAAAGAATTTTAGGTGATCAAAGTGTTGAGATCACAAAATTATTTCATCTTTGTATTTGAGGAGACGAACTTGCGGGTTCGTGTTGTTTCGAGTTCTTATGGGAGCTCGGTGTAGAGGTGCGGCCTCGGAAGCTAATGTGCTTGTGTGTGTAGTTCTTGCGGGAACAAGAGAGGGACTAGTGAGTCTAAGAGTTCTACTGTGAACTCCATATAGGTGTTGCGACACCGTGATCCGGTGGGATCGATTCTAGTGGAAATCCTTCATAGTGTTGAAGGCGGGAACGTAGAGTAAGGGTGCTCGAACCTCGAAACAAATCTCCCGTGTTTGGATTTCTCTCTCTATCTCTCACTTGTGTTTATATCTTACATGCTCTTATTGTTCATATCATTACTTACTTAATATACTTGTGCTTAAATTGTTATATGCTTGGGATTATTTGCTCACACTTGTATTCAACCAAAAGAGCCATAGCGGCACCTCAACTCTTGTCTAGAGGAATCTTTTGCAGATAGTCCAGAGCCCTTCACTGGGAATTCGGCTACACCCTTGTGTTATACTTGGTGTGTTTAGCATAATAGTTTTTAGTTTGCATAAATAGTTTTAATTCCATATTAATTTATCATTAGATTAGCCAGTCACCTATTCACCCCCCTCTAGGTGATTTCAATTAGTATCAGAGCTTGGTGCTCTTGATTTGGGACTAACAACTAGAGTTAAAGATCCTTATTTTTGGCTAATAACAATATTTATACATACACATGAATTTCATGTCACCTCCCATGTTTGATATTCTTAACATCCAAACTTGGAAGGTTAAGATGTCAATGTACGTCAAAGCCCTAGGCATTCATATTTATTTTGCCACTATTAAAGATTCATATTGTTTAAATGGCAAAAATCTTGAGGCTAATGCAAAAGCCATCCATGCTTTAAAAAGTACCCTAAATGATGAATATTTATCTAGGGCTGCTAATTTTGATTCGGCTTTTGTACTTTAGAACACTATAGTCTCCCTTGGCGAACAAAAGCAATACTATGCGGGGAGTGACTCGGATGATGGAAGTGATGCTTCCAACATATGCTACATGGTCCAAGGGGATAACCCCCTTGAGGTAAAATTTGAATTCGAGTTTGATGAGGATGTTGACTTGTCATATGATGATCTTGCTTCATTTTGTCAACAACTTCTTGAAAAATATGACTTGCTTAAAAAGGGTAATAAGAAATTGAAAAGTAAATTTGATTCCAAGTTAAAAGAAAAGGATTCCTTTCAAAATAAATTGGAATGCATTTCAAAAGAAAACGAATTTTTAAAAAATGAGAATATTTCCTTGTCTTCTAAATTAAATGATCTTTGTGAAGGAAATCTTTTTTGAAAAATAAAATTATTTTGGTAAAAAAAGAAAAAGAAATTATTTTGGAAGAAATAACTCTTTGAAAAGAAAATTTGTTTCAAAAGAAAAAGAAAATATTTCTAAAAAGAAAAAGGTTGTTGATTCTCATACTTGCCATGCTCTTCATGCAACCATTGATAAAATGAGATTAAAATTTTGAAAAATAGAATAGATTGTTTGAGCTTAACCTTGAGCAATTGTGCATTTAATCATAATAAATTGAAAACCTTGTTTCAAAAGAAACAAACTCCACATGTACATGCACATCACCTACGGCACACTTATGCACACTTTGCACATCATGATCACACTCATTCTCATGTGCATAATAGAGTGTACAAATGTAAACATTGCGGCAACAAAGGCCATTTAGCAAAATTTTGTTATGATAAGATAAATTCTATTAATTTTGCTAATAAAAATTTTGGGTTCCAAATAATACTAACCCCCGTGAACCCAAAAGAAAATGGGTACCAAAGTCCCCACCTCTTGTGTTTGATGTAAGTGTGGCTCTCACATGACGTGAGAGAATTGGTGCCTTGGTGGCGGATGCACGGGCTAGATGGACATACAATTGATGCATCACTATCAAGGAAGTTTGGTGGGAGGACCACCATAGTTTGGAGATATAGAGATGTGCCCTAATAATTTTGGTAACTATCTCTAACTCCTTATTTGTTTACATGCTTTTAGATTATTGATTTTTAGCATGTTTTTCATGATTGTTATTAAATGCCATGTTATTTAGACTTATGACATACATGTATAGTAATTGAGATTCACCCATATTCATATGGATTCATATTTTGTGTTCTCATTTTAGTTTAGCTATTGTGTATATCATTGCTTTAAACATGTGCATTTACCTTAATAATCATGTTTGTTTATGGTTTTGCACTTCATGTTTTGATTACATGTTTAAACGTAAATTTTCATTAAAACTTGTATATATACTTGTACAAGTAGTGAGCAACAATTGATTCTTATATGTTTGTACTTCATTGCTCATTTGTACTCATTACATGTATATGTATAACCTAGTTTTGATGATTCTTTCATTTATACATGTTTTCCCTATTCTTGTATATGTTTTGCTTCATGCATATGTAATTTTTGTCCAAACTTATAAATATACATGTATACCCTTGAGTCACTTGCCTTCATGTAAATTACATTATGGACTCATTTGTATTTAGGATATGTATGTATTTTGTTAGTTTTGATAAAACATACATATACTTGAAGTTTGTTTTTACATGAAAAATAAATTTTTATGATTTTTCACATGTTTGATGTCTTAAGCCTCATTGACTATTTTCATGAATATGCTATTCACATGATGTTTATGCACTCATATTTAATTTGTTTACTTGTGACTTTATTTTCATGAGCTTTTATGAGCTTTATAGATTTCGAGTGTCAACTCTTGTGTATTTGGTATGTTTCATGAGATACATATGATTTGTTTTCATGTTGAAGAATCTTTAACTAGTTTTTCAAAATTACTTCAAACTAGTTATTTATTCTTCAATTGGTAGAGTTTTTCAAACTATGCTAAAATATTTTCAAACTCTTATTTTTGAAAACCCCTTCCAACCTAAGGGCAGATGGTTAGGTGACCATACCTTATATGCTCTAATTGAAAATCTTTAAACATGTGCATGAATAGGGTGGATAGTTATGAGTTATACACATGAATTTCATGAAATTCTATTTTTGTATACTTATATATGTTTTCTTGTATATGTATGCTTCAAATTTCAAATAATATCAATTTCAATTGGTATTTTCTTTTCATACATATATATGATTTGATTTGTTTGATTTACAATATCCTTACATGTTTAAAGTACAAATTATGTTTATGCTAAGCTTGACTAATTTTTAAATGTTAATTGATATTTTAATGAGCTTATGCATTATTTTCAATTGGTATTTCAATTGATATCAAAATATACTTCATATTTACTTTTTAATTGATATTAAAATTTACAATATACTTCAATTGGTATCATATGTTTCGATTTCAATTGGGTTTCGATTTCAGTTGGTATAAAAAATATTTTACCCTTTATTTGGTATCAAAATTTACCATATATTTAATTGGTATCAAAGTATAAAATATTTTACTTTAATTGGTATCAAAATTTACAAATGTTTCAATTTCAATTGGTATCAAAAAATTTCAATTTCTATTGGTATCAAAAATCTTGTGATATCTTAAAATTTTGTTTATTTACAGGTGATATCTTAAAGTTTTAATTATTTACTAGTGGTATTTAAAAATTTGTTTTATTACTTTAAGTATTATCAAAATTTGTGTTAAAATTGTTTTGATATGTATTGCCTATATGCAAGGGAGCTTAACATCTCTTCTATATATAGATTCATGTTGAGTGTATCTTATATTGAGGAGCTTGACATCTCTTCTTTATGTGATACACATGTGTAGGCGGGGAGCTTAACATCTCCACTTATGCATTGTATATTATGCTTTAGGTGAGTTAGGGTTTTGTCATCCCTTCTTCATGTAATGCATGTATGTAGGAGAGCTAACTTAACGTCTTCCTCTTCATGAATATATATCACATATATATCCTTATGATTGATTTATTTTTTGTTGGCCCAAAGACCCATCACTCTAATTTTGATGATGATTAACTCATATAGTTATAATACTAATGATCTTGTGTTTAATTAGTCTCAAATATATGATCAAGATCTTAGTAGGTGTTTAGCTTTATCAAAGATTTCAAGTCAAGTTTTGAAGGTAGCACGTGTTGATTCAAGAGCATGTGCATCAAGACCACATGAAGTACTCAAGAGGAGTCTAGCTCATTGGATCATGGTTTGGACCAAGTCAAGCAGAGAAGATTTTCAAGTGAAGATTTTTCAAGAGAAGACTTGTGTCTAGGTTTGTTTTGTCAAGATTTTGTTTTTAGATAAAATGTAAAGGATAGATTAGTTGGCGGATTGCTCAAGTATTATATACACTCACACACAAGATTTAGATGTGTTTTCATAAAAGAATTTTCATTTTGAAAAAATACCGTTTTGGTTTTTGGAGTTTCATATATACAGATGTTTTAACCAAAACCATTTTAGTGCTTATTGTCAAAAATATAGATATTTCTTCATATATGTGTAGTGGATCATATCCATACACACTAAGCTTTAAAAGTATTTAAAATATCTTATTTTTGTATTTGGAGAAGTTTTGAAAAAATCAATTTGAAAAAAATACAGATTTTGTTTTAAGCCAAAATTTCTAAGTCACAAAAATAGTTCAAAATATTTGTAACATATTTTGATTTTTACTCAAACATATTTGTATATCAAAGTATAATACTGAACTTATTTTTGTAGATTTTTAGAGAATTTATGGGATTTATTAAAGGTAAAAAGTCAAGTTTTTAAATCCCCAAAATTGTTTTTCTGGCCTTCAGCCGGTCGACCGTGACTGAGGTCGGTCGACTGACGTGCACAAAACGTGCACAGGTTGGGCCGGTCGACCGCCAGAGAGTGTTTGCTATCTGGAAAGGGCCCGGTCGACCGGGCGGTCGACCGCTAGGCCATTGCCCAGTTGGCGGTTGACCGACCTTCCCAACGGTCGGAAATCCGACCGTTGGCGGTCGACCGTCAGCAGTCAGAACTGCTGAGTTTGCTTCCAATGGGCAGATTTTTGGAGCTTATAAAATAGGGCTCCCCTGGACTGTATTACACAAGATTTCAAGAGAGTTTTTGGGCTAGTTTTTTCCTACATATATCTACATGTTTTAGAGCCAATATTTCCAAATCAAAAGCGTTTTCAAAAGTGATTTCTTTGAGTTTTTCACCACAAAATTCCATCCTTGTTTTCTCACACATACTTGAGCTTTCCATTGCTATATTATCCTATAGGAGAGGTGTTGTGAGATTGTTTTTAGGTGATCAATGTGTTGTGATCACCAAAGTATTCTACTTTGTATTTGAGGAGGCGGACTTGCGGGTTCGCGTTGTTTCGGGTTCTAGTGAGAACTCGGTGTAGAGGTACGGCCTCGACAAGCTTACGTGCTTGCATGTGTTTGTTCTTGCGGGAACAAGAGAGGGACTAGGGAGTCCAAAGGAGTTCTAGTGTGAACTCGCTTGTAGGTGTTGCGACACCGAATGATCCGGTGGGATCGTTTTTAGTTAAAATCCTTCATAGTGTTGAAGGCGGTGACGTAGAGCAAGGGTGCTCGAACCTCGAAATAAATCTCTCGTGTTTGCGATTGCTCTCTCTCTATCTCTCACTTGTCTTTATATCTTACTTATGCTTATTGCTCATATCTCTCATATGCTTGATATATTGTGTGCTTAATTAATATATGCTTGGGGATTATTTGCTGACACTTGTATTCAACCAAGAGAGCCATAGCGGCACCTCAACTCTCTTGAGGAGTTAGTCCAGAGCCCTTCACGGAGAATCCGGCTACACTCTTAGGTTATACTTGGTGTGTTTAGCTTAAGAATTTTTATTTTGCATAAATAGTTTTTAATTCCGCATTAATTCACCATTAGATTAGCTAGTAACCTATTCACCCCCTCTAGGTGATTTCAATTGGTATCAGAGCCAAGTGCTTTTGATTTGAGTCTAACAACCTAAAGTTGAAGATCCTCATTTATAACTAATCACAATATTTGTACACACACATGGATTTCATGTCACCTCCCACTTTGGACATTATTAACATCCAAGCTTGGAAAGTTAGAAAGTCTTTGTACCTCAAAGGCCTAGGTATTCATGTTTATCTTACTACCATTAAGGATTCATACTTTAATAATAGCAGGTATCTTGAGGCTAACTCAAAAGCCATCCATGCTTTGAAGTCAACCCTAAGTGATGATTATCTATGTAGGATTTCTAACTTTGATTCAGCTTTTGTACTTTAGAACACTATAGTCTCCTTGGCGAACAAGAGCAATACTATGCGGGGAGCGACTCAGATGTTGGAAGTGAGGCTTCCAACGTATGCTATATGGTCCAAGGGATAACCCCCTTGAGGTAAACTCCGAATCCAAGCTTAATGAGGATGTTGACATGCCTTATAAAGAGCTTGCTTTATTTTGTCAACAATTTCTAGAATTATATGACATGCTTAAAAGGGATAATAAGAAAATAAAAAATAAATTTGATTCCTTGTTAAAAGAAAAAAAATTCTTTTCAAACAAAGTTGGAATGCATTTCAAAAGAAAATGATTTGTTGAAAAAGGACAATATTTTCTTAACTTCTAAATGAATGTTCTTTGTGAAGGAAATACTTCTTTGAAAAATAAGATTATTTTGGTGAAAAGGAAAAGGAAATTGCTTTAAATGAAAACAACTTCTTGAAAAGAAAAGTTGTTTCAAAAAAAAGAAACTATTTCTAAAAAGAAAAAGAATAATGATTCTCATCATGCTTTACATGCTACTATTGATCAAAATGAGATTAAATTTTTGAAAAATAGAATAGGTTGTTTGAGCTCAACTTTCAGCAATTGTGCATTTAATCATAATAGATTGGAAACCTTGTTTCAAAAGAAACAAGTTTCACATGCTTATGCACATCACCCACGGCACACATATGCACACTTTGCATGTCATGATCACACTCATACACATTTGCATACTAGAGTGTACAAGTGTACACATTATGGCCGCAAAGGCCATTTGATAAAATTTTGTTATGATAGAATTAATTCTTTAAATTTTGCTAACAAGAATGTTTGGGTTCCTTACAATGCTAACCCCATGGACCCAAAAGAAAATGGGTACCAAAGTCCCCACCTCTTGTGTTTGATGTAGGTGTGGGCTCTCACATGACATGAGAGGTTTGGTGCCTTGGTGGTGGATGCATATGGACTAGATGGATACACATATTGATGCACCGCTATCAAGAAAGTTTTGGTGGGAAGACCACCAAGTTTTGGAGACTTAGAGTATAGGTCTTTGGTTTGGTAACTATCTCTAAACTCCTATTTTATTTACATGCTTTTACATTGATAATTTTTAGCATGTTCATGTTTTGTGCTTCATGTGGTAAATACTTGTTTAGATGTAGTTTTTTATCAAACTTGTGTATATATTTGTACAAGTAGTGAGTAACATTTGATTCTTATATGTTTGTACTTCATTGCTCATTTGTACTCACTACATGCACATGTATAGCTTAGTTTTGATGACTGCCTCATTTATACTTGTCTTGCCTATCTTTTTGCATGTTTTGCTTCATGTATATGTAATCTTTGTCCAAAACTAATAAATATACATGTATACCCTTGAGTCACTTTCCTTCATGCAATTTACATTATGGACTTTTTAAGTATGGGATATGTATGCATATTGTTAGCTTTGGATAAATCATACATATACCTTGAAGTTTATTTTTAAATGAAAAATAAATTTTTATGATTTTCATATTTGTTTGATAAAAAGATATTCATGTTTGTTTTGAGCCTTATTGACTATTTTCATGAATACGCTATTCACATGATGCTTGTACACTCACATTATTTATTCATTTATTCATGACTTTGTTTCATGAACATTTTTATGAGCCTTATAGATTTCGAGTGTCTACTCTTGTGTATTTGTTATGTTTCATGAGATATATATGTTTTATTTTCATGTTTGAAGGATCTTTAACTAGTTTTTCAAAAATTACTTTTAACTAGTTATGTATTCTTCATTTGGTGGTGTTTTCAATCTATAAATATTTTCAAATCTATTTTTAAAAACTTCTACCCTTTAAGGGCGGATGGATGGGCGACCATGCCTTGTATGCTCAAACTAAATATCTTTTATCATGTGCATGAAAAGGGTGGATCTTTATGAGTTATACATTTGATTCTCATCATATTTTCAATTGGTATTACAATTGATATTTTGTGTATACTCATATTTTATTCTCTATATATGTATGCTTTAAATTTTAAATAATATCAATTTGGTATTTTCATTTTTCATACATATATATAATTTGATTGTGCTTGATTTACGATTTATTTACATGTTTAAAGCACAAAGTTTGTTTATGCTAAGCTTGAATTAAATCTTGATTTCAATTGATATCTCAATTGGTACTTTTATAAGCTTATGCATTATTTTCAATTGGTGTTTTTATTGGTATCAATATTTACTATATACTTCAATTAGTATCAATATGTTTCAACTTCCAATTGGGTTTAAATTTCAATTGGTATCAATATGTTTTTCCCATTTGGTATCAAAAATCTACCATATATTTTAATTGGTATCAAAATATAATATTTTCTTTCATTGGTATTAAAATGTACAAATGTTTCAATTTCAATTGGTATCACAAATTTCCTATTTCATATGGTATCAATATCTTGTGATATCTCATATTTATTTGTTGATTTAAGAAAATTTAAAATTTGTATTGTTTATTTACAATTGGTATCTTAAAATTTTGTTTATGTACAAATGGTATCTCAAAATTGTTTAAGTATTATAACAATTTGTGTTTAGAATATTTTGATATGTATTGTCTATATGCAAGGAGAGCTTAACATCTCTTCTATATATAGATTCATGTTGGAGTGTATCTTCTATTGAGGAGGTTAACATCTCTTCTTTATGTGATACAGTGTGGAGGGGGAGCTTCACATCTCCGCTTATGCACTGTATATTATGCTTTATGTGAGTTAGGGTTTATCATCCCTTCTTCATGTAATGCATGTATGCAGGGAAGCTAACTTAGCGTCTTCCTCTTCATGAATGTATATTGCATATATATATCCTTATGGTTGATTTGTTTTATTTTACCCCTTTATTAATGATTGACAAAAAGGAGGAGAAAGATTTTGAGTTTATATATGCATATTTGAGTTTTTGCATATATTGAGTTTATACATCTTATGTTTTCACAAAATGGGGAGAATGATTTTGAAAGTTTAAACAAAAGGGGGAGAAGGTTTTTGGAAAAGGATTTTGGATGTTTGCATGTTTCTCTCACCTCGTTGATGCATACATATTTGTTTAGTTTCATGTACTTCATGGAATATCTTATTGCTTATTATTATGCATGAGTTAAGGGAGAGCTTCTATGAAGCTTAACTTTAATCCATGCATATTTAACTCCATGAGTTTTATCATCGTCAAAAAGGGGAGATTGTTGGCCCAAAGGCTCATTACTCTAGTTTTGATGATGATTAACTCATGTAATTATTGTACTAATGATCTTGTGTTTAATTAGTCTCAGATATATGATCAAGATCTTAGTAGCTGTTTAGCTTCATCAAAGGATTTCAAGACAAGTTTTGAAGGTAGCACGTGTTGATTCAAGAGCTTGTGAATTAAGACCACATCAAGTACTCAAGAGGATTCTAGCTCATTCGATCATGGTTTGGATAAGTCAAGAAGAGAAGAAGATTTTCAAGTGAAGATTTTTCAAGAGAAGACTTGTGTCTAGGTTTGTTTTGTTAAGATTTTGTTTTTAAATAAATATAAAGGATAGATTAGTTGGTTGATTGCTCAACTATCATATACACTCACACACAAAATTTAGATTTATTTTCATAAAAGAATTTTCATTTTGGAAAAATACCGTTTTTATTTTTGGAGTTTCATATACACATATGTTTTAACCAAAACCATTTTAGTGCTTATTGTTAAAAACATAGATATTTCTTCATATATGTGTAGTGGATCATATCCATACACACTAAACTTTAAAAGTGTTTAAAATATCTTGTTTTTGTATTTGGAGAAGTTTTAGAAAAATCAATTTGGAAAAATACAGATTTTTTTTAAGCTAAAATTTCTAAGTCACAAAAATAGTTCAAAATGTTTGTAACATGTTTTGATTTTTACTCAAACATATTTGTATATGAAAGTATAATACTGAACTTATTTTTGTAGATTTTTAGAGAATTTATGAGATTTTACTAAAAGTAAAAAGCCAAGTTTTTAAATCACCAAAACTGTTTTTCTGGCCTTCAGTCGGTCGACCGCACGGTCGACCGTGACTGAGGTCAGTCGACCGACGTGCACAAAATGTGCACAGGTTGGGCCGATCGACCGCACGGTCGACCGCTAGAGAGTGTCTGCTCTCTGAAAATAGTCCGGTCGACCGGGCAGTCGACGGCTAGGTCATTGCCCAGTTGGCGGTCGACTGGCCGATCGACCGACCTTCCCAACGGTCGAAAATCCGACCGTTGGCGGTCAACCAGGCGGTCGACCGTCAGCAGTCAGAACTGCTGAGTTGGCTTCCAACAGGCAGATTTTTGGAGCCTATAAAATGGGACTTCCTTGGACTGTTATACACAAGATTTCAAGAGAGTTTTTGGGGTAGTTTTTTCCTACCTATATCAGTGGTTATATCCATCTGTTTCAGAGCCAATATTTTCAAATCAAAAGGAGAGTTTTTCATGAGTTTTCAAAAGCGATTTCTTTGAGTTTTTTACCACAAATTCCATCCTTGTTTTCTCACACATACTTGAGCTTTCCATTACTATATCATTCCTATAGGAGAGGTGCTGTGAGATTGTTTTTAGGTGATCAAAGTGTTATGATCACCAAAGTATTCTACTTTGTTTTTGAGGAGGCGGACTTGCGGGTTCGCGTTGTTTCGGGTTCTAGTGAGAACTCGGTGTAGAGGTGCAGCCTCGACAAGCTTGTTGCGTGTGTTTGTTCTTGTGGGAACAAGAGAGGGACTAGAGAGTCCAAAGGAGTTCTAGTGTGAACTCGCTTGTAGGTGTTGTGGCACCGATGGGATCGTTTTTAGTGGAAATCCTTTATAGTGTTGAAGGCGGGGACGTAGAGCAAGGGTGCTAGAACCTCGAAACAAATCTCCCGTGTTTGCGATTGCTCTCTCTATCTCTCACTTGTCTTTATATCTTGCTTATGCTTATTACTCATATCTCTCATATGCTTGATATATTGTGTGCTTAAATTAATATATGCTTCGGGATTGTTTGCTCACACTTGTATTCAACCAAGAGAGCCATAGCGGCACCTCAACTCTTATCTAGAG
Organism: Agave tequilana; assembly: GCA_038442645.1. NCBI lineage: Eukaryota > Viridiplantae > Streptophyta > Magnoliopsida > Asparagales > Asparagaceae > Agave > Agave tequilana. Next base: position 130,368 of record JAVJIF010002863.1, read on the forward strand.
GAATCTTGAGGAGTTAGTTCAGAGCCCTTCACAGGGAATCCAGCTACACTCTTAGGTTATACTTGGTGTGTTTAACTTAAGAATTTTTAGTTTGCATAAATAGTTTTAATTTCGCATTAATTCACCATTAGATTAGTTAGTCACCTATTCACCCCCTCTCTAGGTAATTTCATTTTTCACCCCTTTGTTGATGATTGACAAAAAGGGGAGAATGATTTTGAGTTTAATGATTTTGAGTTTATATATGCATAATGATTTTGAATTTATATATGTATATTTAGAAATTGAGTTTATGCATATATAGAGTTTAAGCATGTCCTATATTTTATGTTTATATAAAAAGGGGGAGAAGGATTTTGAAAGTTTATCCAAAATGGGGGAGAAGTTTTTTTGGGGAGAAGAATTTTTGGCTTATACATATTTCTCCACCTTATTTATGCATATATATTGTTTAGTTTTATGCACTTCATTGAATATCTATTTGTTTATTGTCATGCATGAGTTAAAAGGGAGCTTCTATGAAGCTTATCTTTAATCCATGCATATATAACTCCATGAGTTTTGTCATCATCAAAAAGGGAGAGATTGTTGGCCCGAAGCCCCATCACTCTAGTTTTGATGATGATTAACTCATGAAGTTATAGTACTAATGATCTTATATTTAATTAGTATCAGATATTTGATCAAGATCTTAGTTGGTGTTTAGCTTCAACAAAGGATTTCAAGTCAAAGTTTTGGAGCTAGCACGTGTTGATTCAAGAGCTCGCGCATCAAGATTGCATCAAGTATTTAAGAGGAGTCTAACTCATTGGATCAAGGTTTGGACAAAGTCAAGAAGGAGAAGAAGACCTTCAAGAGAAGATTTCCAAGAAGACTTGTGTCATGTTTGTAAGTGTCAAGATTTTATTTTTAGATAAAATGTAAAGGATAGATTAGTTGGTGGATTGCTCAAGTTCATATACAGTCACACACAAAATTTATATGTGTTTTCATAAAAGAGTTTTCGTTTTGAAAAATACCGGTTTGGTTTTTAAGCTTGAAAATATACTTGTGTTTTATTAAAATTTATTTTAGAGCTTAATGTCAAAAACATAGATATTACATCATATATGTGTAGTGGATCATATCCATACACACTAAGCTCTAAAAGTGTTTAGAATATCTTATTTTTGTATTTGAAAAAGTTTTGGAAAAATCGTTTTTGAAAAGTACAGGTTTTTGTTTAACACAAAACCTTTATATTACAAAAATAGTTCAAAATATTTGTAATATGTTTTGTTTCTTAATCAAAAATGTTTGTATATCAAAGTATATCAATGAACTTATTTTTGTAGAATTTATGAGAATTTATGGGATTTTATTGAAGGTAAAAAGACCAAGTTTTAAATCCCTAAAACCTGTGTTCTGGCCTTCTGCCGGTCGACCGGGCGGTTGATCGATGTGCATAAACGTGCACAACCCTGTTTGGCTGGAGGGCCGCTCGACCGACCCGGTCGACCGCTAGAGAGTTCTGCTCTGGATCTGGCCCCGGTCGACCGGGCGGTCGACCGGCAGAGAGCTCCTGCTCTCTATATCCAGGCCTCGGTCGATCGGCCGGTCGACCGACGGCACAACGGTCAGAAATCTGACCATTGGCCGGTCGACCGGGCGGTCGACCGATAGCAGAAAGTTCTGCTGAGTTGTCCCCAACGGCTAGTTTTTGGAGCCTATTTATATGGGGCTGTTGTTTTGGGCTTTTTCATACAAGATTTTAAGTGGGTTTTTAAGATAGTTTTTCCTACCTTTCTAAGTATTTATCTCCACTTGTTTTAGAGCCAAATACTTTCATATCAAAAGGAGAGTTTTTCAAGAGTGTTTTGAAAAAGAGATTTCTTGAGTTTTCATCACCAAATCAATCCTAGTTTTCTCACACACACACACACACACACACACTTGAGATATCCATTTTTATATCAATCCTATAGGGATCTTTGTTGTGAGAGAGTTTTAGGTGATCAAAGTGTTAAGATCACCAAAGTGTTTCATCTTTGTATTTGAGGAGACGAACTTGCGGGTTCGTATTGTTTCGAGTTCTTGTGGGAGCTCGGTGTACAGGTGCGGCCTCGGCAAGCTAGTGTGCTTGAGTGTGTAGTTCTTGCGGGAACAAGAGAGGGACTAGTGAGTCCAAGAGTTCTAGTGTAAACTCCTTATAGGTGTTGCGACACCGAGTGATCCGATGGGATCGATTCTAGTGGAAATCCTTCATAGTGTTGAAGGCGAGGATGTAGAGCAAGGTGTTTTCCACTGATTTTGCAAAGGGGGAACTTACAAAAGTGTAAGATCCCTAGTTGATAATACTGTATTTTTATTTTCTTAAAGTATTTATTTTGATTTACTGCTTAATTTTTATTTACTCAACTTAATTTATTATTTTTCCTGTGATTATTATTATTAAATATGCAAATTATTTTGAGATAGTAACTGACAATTTGGCTTTATATATTTATTGCCATTATTTCCTATAAACATTTTTAGTTACTTGTTACTATTATTTTTATATTTACCATTATTATTATTAATTGTTACATATTTATTATTCCCATTATTTCATTAAGGTTATTATTTATTGTTATTACTATTAGTGTTACCTTTATTTTTATTATCGGTGCTTATTAATTATTATTAGTGTTAGTATTATTTTATTTATCTATTCTAATAGTTGTACTAATATTGGTTGTGATAGTAATGAATTCTATTATTAATTGATTATGATAATTATTTACTTTTATTTAGTGCTGTTATTATTGTTGTCATTATTATTATTAATTAGGATTACTATTATTACTTGTTATTATTAGTATATGGTTATTAGCATTTTAATTATTATTAATAATTATCACTGTGGTTAAGACTAATTACCTTTATTAATATTTTGCTTACTTATTTTTGGTGTCACTATTGATTATCAATATTATTATAGTTTATTTTATTTATTATTATTTGAGATATTCTCCCTTACCCTTTAGCCTTGACCCAAAATCCTATACCCGTTATCTATCCATACCCACTTCTATTCCTTGATCCTAACCCGCAAACCCAATACCCATTTACCCATCCTATATTATATTTCCTAATCCTAAACCAAACCCTAAGTAATAACCTAAAACTAATCTCTCCCCCCAATCCCAACACGCAGCCGCCCAATAATCCATCCATGGCAGCAAATCTCCATGGCGCAGCCGAGTTCCCCAGTAGGCCGGCCTTCTTCTTCTCCGGCGAATGTTGGTACAATGTCGGATTTCCTCTTCCCTTGCCCCTGCAATCCACGGCAGGCCGCACTTCTTGTAGCCGAGCTTCAATCCCCATTGGCCGATACCCCAATTAATGGCCGAGCCATCTTGCCGTGAGCTCCTTTCCCATGGGTATATTATTATTTGTGTACATAAATTAATGTTGTGATTTTTAGTTACTTGGTAATAATTTAGATCTGGGTATATACCTTGTTTCTATTGGAATGTCCCTTTTCATGTATTGCTCACGGCTACTACACCAAGGCATGCCAAGTTTCTCCCTTTTTGGCCTTGAAGCACCTTTCTCCGAGCCGTTTTCGGGCTCCCCGCGGGTTGCCGTTGATCGCCGTCGGCGAGCGCGAACGCACCCCACGCCCTTCACGGCGAGTTGCTCTATCCAACGACACCCTCCGCGACCCCGTACGCCTCCGTCGGAGCCTCCGTCGGTGCGCCGCAAATCGGCTCGAGGTTAGCTTTACATTTTATTGTATGATGGCAATATTGTAAATATTTGAAAGTTCATTTATATGTGTTGGTTTGTGCGTGAGTGGGATGTTGGTGCTTGCATGTATATGCATGTATTTATGCATGGTACATATATTTGCATGAATTTATTCCTTAAGCATTTATGTGTATAGTTTAGTGATTAATGTATAGGTATTTATTAAATTGGATATGCATGCATGATTTATATGCATGGGTTTCTATTTATTTGTGTAGATGGGTATGTCATTTAATTAAGTGTATGTACTTATAATAATATGTGTTGGTATTTATTTAAGTGTGCATGTATGTATGTATGTGTATGCTTGTATATGTACGTGTAGGGGTATACGCGTATGTATCCGTATGCACGTGTGGGTATTTAGCGTGCATCTATATTTATTTGTATATATTGGTTGCGTGTTACAGCATTTCGGATCCGTTTGGTGAGATCCAGACCTGTTGCAGGAGACCCGGACACGATTCAGATTCGTATCGTTGTGGACCCGACACACAGGAGATTCAAAGACCGATGCATAGGATGATCCGTAGATCAGTGCCGGTTCGTGCAGTGAAGACCAGATGGCGATTCGGTTCCGAAACCTCGTCATTTTAGGTGAGTGTTCGTTTTTGTGTATTTACCGTTGTCGGTATGTCTTACATGTTGATCTTATCATTTCATGTGACTTTCCGTTATATTTTGTCAGTTTGATTACTTGTACCGCTTCATTAAACATCTACGATTGTCCACTTTATTCATGTAGTTGTTATTTGCTTGTATTAGCGTTATTTCATGTGTTGGTAGTTTGTCTCTGTTGGCTTAGGCCCAGTTTTGATATACCTTTAGACTGTGACTTGACTCGACCTATTGATTGGATAGATTAAATACATAGTTGAGCATCAGATATATGATGATCTTGTATTTGGACATTGAGATATTAGAGTTATATCATTTCATGAATAGATGATTACTGTTTTAGACTGGGACTAATTGTAAAGGAACTTGGACTGTACACTAGGTTGATCTTATGTTGGATTGGTTTATGATTGTAATTTATGATCTACATTTATCTGAACAATTATCAGACTTAATATTCCTTACTTGGTGATAATTCAGTTAAGAATTTATTCGGGGATTTGAGGACATGTTAGATGTGATCTTACTTTACTAAAGGATTAGAGTTCTTGACGATTGGATCGGTACATGGACTTATTCAGAGTTGGACTATGATTTAGACTGAACTTGAGTTATAGAGGATAGATGATATATTTCATGTAGAGGACTTTCCAGCTTGTTATTCTTTTATTGGTAATAACTTAGGTGATGATTCATTTGAGTATTGATGATGGATTTGATATGATGTTACTTTACTGAGAAATTAGATCACTTGATGTTTGGATCAGAATATGGAGTTAGTTGGAGTTCGAGTCGAACTGGGATTTATGTTATTTACATTGGATATTGATCAGTATTTAGATGTGACTGATTTTGTCAGATTGTGACCAGATGGGTGGATATCTTACCTTGGACTTCGATATGTGATATCATATTGGTTTTGGATTATTAGAAGTAAGGGCTCCTAGATGTTTCAACTGATTATATCGTTTGAGTAAGGATGAGCTGTTAGTATTGACTCATGAGTGGACTTATTTTAGATTGCGGTTCTTTGAGGATGTTTCGTCTTTAGATATGATTTCGGTATCCATTGACTTGTTGATCTCGAGGACATGCCATGTAATATCCCTATTTTTCTAGTACGGTATTTAAATAAAATATACTGGCATTTTAAATGTGTACATGTATATCTATATTGTTACTGTTATTTATTATTATTAGTTGGGTCATGTAATTTTATTGGTATTATTAATATTATTATTTTGGGTTAAGTAATGTTAATACTAATGTTGGGTTATTATTTTGTAGTGGTGTATCCCTCTTCCTTGATTCCCATTCCTGTCTTATTCTTTGATCCTATACCTATTTGGTTCAAACCGAAACCCAATCCAACCCGAAACCCATTAGCCAACCCACTCCATATATATATAAATCCTATTTTAACCTAGACCTAATCCTAATCTCTTCCCCTAAACCTAAACCTAGATCTAATCTCCTCCTCCAAACACAGCCGCCAGCACAACCGGCCCCATCTCTCCCTCCGACGGGCGGAGCTCCAGCAAGCAGGCCGCCCCCTTCCAGCCTGTGCGCAGACCAGCCGATCTCCTCTCCACCATGGAAGCCCGAGCTCCTCCTCGTCATCTCCTGGCCGGATCTCTCCTCTGTCGCACCCCTCCAGCACCACCTCGCTGAATCTCTCCTCTGGCCGCAAGCCCCGCCCCCAGCAGCCGCCAAACGACCACTACCCGTCGAGATCCGGTTGTCAAGGACGAAGAATTAGCGCTTCAATTGCATCTGGCTATCAATGGATAACAAAGGATCTTGAGAGATGGGCGGTTGAGGAGTTCAGAGGCCAAGAAGGTTAAACAGAGTAATGGTTGTCCAAGAAGTTTCGAAAAGGTTGAATTTTGTACAGAAGACAAGATCTTCTTTAATTCTTGGGATTCTTCTGTCGAATTGGGTTTGTTTGAGAGGAAGGAACCAAAGAAGGAAATTGATGGAGTAGTATCATGTTTGCAGACCAGCTGCTCGAAGGCATGTACCTTCTCAGATGCTCCCTGGTCAAGTTTGTCAGGGTGCCGATCATGACTAAGAAAGATCTGTTAGCATCCAAAGAGAAGCCCCTCCACCATTGTAAATTAATACTCTCTATTCTTTCCAATGAATTCTTGTATTTAAAATTTAATGCTGTTTTTTTTATCCACATTCAGATTATCTAATATTCTATTTTTTTGGTGAGGGCAATCATGCATGTAGAGAGTGGCCCCTATGTCCCAATGTCCGAACCCCTTTTCGGGCTCTCCGCGGGATGCCGTTGATCGCCGTCGGCGAGCGCGTTCGCACCCCACGCCTTTCACGGCAAGTTACTCTATCCAACGGCACCCTCCGCGGGTCCGGATGCCTTCGTCGGAGCCTCCGTCGGCGTGCCGCAAATCACTCAGTTGTCATTTTGGATTTGTTTGATGAGATCCGGACCAGCAGCCTAGGAAGGAGAGCGGCAGCACGGCAATCCAGAACCAGCGCACATGGCGGGCGAGCAGGCCGTTCTCCTGATCCACGCCAGGCCATCGTCGGAGACCAGCACGGTGGCCTTCCCCAGTACCCTGGCTACCCTCCTATGCAGTCCAACAGCGAAGAGCGGCACCACAGCGACAGTAACGGCGACTCGCCCGGCGACGACCAGATTCCCCAAGGTGAGTGTCTCTCTCTCTTTCTCTCTCTTTATTTATTAAATGATCGCAGATATTATTTTATATGTGATGTAAATTGTTAAGTAGATTTCTTATGTTACATGTTTATGTGTGGAGATCATCGAGCGTGGGGGTGGACGGTCATCTCCTGTTAATTTACATGTTGGGTGTATAGGGATATGATATGCATGATTATTGATACATGTTAGAACCCTCATGTTTGTCCTATGTATATCTAGAGTATTGTTATAGACATATCAGGATGTAGCATGAGGGTAATTGAGATGGATATTGGTGGTAATGACTTGATCTAATAGAACTTAGATGCATGTATATGTTGTGATACCGAGTATTGGGATATCATGTTTGATCTTAATAGAAGTGTGAACCCTTGAGGATTTGGGAATCAGATTAAATTGTTAGAGTGAGAGAGCTGAGATTGATTATGGATATATGTTGAAATGACAATTATTATATTAGATTCATTGATGTATATTGATACTTGACGATTATGTAATTGTTGGGAATGTGAGTTAGATATGATGACTTTGAATTGATCTGGGACTTATGCTATTTACATTGTATGGTGATCAGAGATTAGACAAGACTTTATTAGTGGAGTATTTAAGGACAATATCGAATATGACTGGATTAGTTGAGTTGTGACTTAATTTGATCTTGAGTTAGAGGTTATCCAGAATCTATATTCCTTATATTGGAGCCTGACTTGTTTTGAGATGAGATTTGATGATGTTGGCATTGAGATTCATTAGATGATATGTGTTGATGTTAAGTATCAGTAGTAACTATGCTTTATTGTAGTTGATTGAGGATATATTGGATGTGATCTTACTTTACTAAAAGGTTATGACAATTGGATTGATACATGGACTTATTCAGGGTTGGACTGAACTTGAGTTATAGGTGGCATTGGATTTACATACTTTATGATAAAGCCCGATCTGCATTAAGATGAGATGATACATCCAAGTAGAGTACTTTCCAGACTTGATGTTTGTTTATTGGTGATGACTTGATGATGATTCATTCAGAGGTTGATGTGGATATCTTACATTTGACTTGATATGTGATATCATATTGATTTTGGATTATTAGAAACTAGAGTTCCAAGATATATCAACTAATTGGATTATAGAGAATGATGAGCTGTTGGTATAGACTCATGAGTGGACTTATTCTAGGCTGCAGTTCTTTGAGGATGTTCCTATTTAATATGATTGTGGTATATGTTTGACTTGTTGATCTCGAGGACATGTATAGTGATTGATTACACTTATTGATAGAGATTGAGTTATGATGATGGTAATCTAGTCAACATCAGTGATTTTGTATTTCAGAGCTTATATGGATTGGTAGAGATGTAAACCGGCTATTGTTATATGCGAACATATGAGATATGACCGGTTCTAGATGAGACGGCTATTGAGCATTATCGAGTTCTATTGTTGTTGTTTTGATCCATGTTATCGAAAGTTAATGGGAAATGATTGTTTGACCGTAACCACTGTACAGTCCTATTGTTCATCGTATACACGGATACTGTTACTGTTACTGTTAATGTTACTGATATTGTTTACCGTGTATACGATTACTGATTGACTGTTACTGTACTGTTATTGTTATTGTCACCGTATCGTCCCAGTATTCTAGATAATATGGACATTGACTGATTTAACTGAATTGAATAAATAATAAAGTAACTGAACAACTTACACTGAGATTGGGGAAATTGGTGGAGGAGACAGCGTCTGTATTTTGGGTGGACCTAGGATACAGGTTGCGCAGCCGACTGAGGGTTCCACTGCAGGGTTCCTGGGGGATGACTGACATCCCATCTGTACTGTTACTGTTCCACTGTTTTCACAGTGAGATTACTGTTACTGTTACTGTTACTGAGTACCTAGTGGTACGGCCTGGTTCAGCGCCAGGAAACTGAGGCCGTGGTTCCGGGTATGTACGGAATCCACCTAAAGCATGGACAAAGTCTCTTCCACTAATTTCAATAACTTAGGACCCTAATTGACACATGTAGTAGGCGTAGTATGGGATGCGCCTATTACATGTGGCAATTGGTGTTCGCTGACATAATTAATAATAAACTGTTATTGAATTGTGACTGACCGCAATTATCTAACCGTACATTTATATCACTGTGTTAGACATATAACTATAACCATGACCTGGATTGTATGCCAACCTAGTGACATGTGATAGGTTACCTATTGTGACACCAGTTGTTGCCTACTTTTTTATTTGTGTTGTTATCATGTTTATTACAGTTCTGTTAGTTATCTGTTATATGGCCTCTTTTATCTGTAGTTGCTCTTATTACTATTTATGCACATTGTTTCTTCTGCACGAGTTTTCCCTTTACACACACACTCATTATGGTCGCGTTCTGACGACCCTGGATTTGCACGTCCAGCTATTGGACGATTGTTTCTAATGTGCAGGTGTTTGATGAAGCGGTACGCTTTGCGAGGAGCTTGGGTCCTCTCCCTTTAATTCTGGTATACTTGCATTTTATTCTTGTTATGATTCTTTGATTCCTGTATATCACCTTTGACTTCTATTCAGCTGTCATTTTCTTCCTGTTATTCATTGCTATCATGTGTAGTCTTATATGTATTATTGCAGTGATCCTTAATTATTATAGTTCCGATTTATAGCTCGTTCAGGTTACAATTTAGGCTTAGCGCGTATACGAGGGGTATTTTACCTCGCGTATATGCGTCGCCATAACGTCTCCGTATCTTTAGGATCGGGGCGTTACAGAGTGGTATCAGAGCCAGGTTCGACATAAAAGAGAACCTAGTTCCTACCTGTAACCTGAGACAGTTATGTTGACACTGCAATATACATATACCATTCATATGATAATATTGACTCCCTTTGGAATTGATCGTCCTCCCTTTGGAATTCCGTTCTTGATCTGTTGATATTCATGATTCCAACACTTCAGTTAGAGTGATTTGGATGTCCATCTTGATTTCATCCTTCTTTCCTATTCATTTCTCCTAATTCTATCTCTTGAGATTGGTTACTCCTTGTTGAAGATGATACCAGAGATCAGAGCGCGCAGCGGAATCGTGGTGTCCCAACGAGACGACGTGGAAGCTTGTTTGTGTTTCCTCTTGATTGTTGATTCTTTTATCATTCCCTGTTTGAAGCTTGTTTGTTTCTTCTTGACCTTGATTCTTTTACCATTCCCCGCTTTATTGAAATTTCGAGGACGAAATTTTTATTAAGGTGGGTAGAATGTAATATCCCTATTTTTCTAGTACGGTATTTAAATAAAATATACTGGTATTTTAAATGTGTACATGTATATCTATATTGTTACTGTTATTTATTATTATTAGTTGGGTCATGTAATGTTATTGGTATTATTAATATTATTATTTTGGGCTAAGTAATGTTAATACTAATGTTGGGTTATTATTTTGTAGTGGTGTATCCCTCTTCCTTGATTCCCATTCCTGTCTTATTCTTTGATCCTATACCTATTTGGTTCAAACCGAAACCCAATCCAACCCGAAACCCATTAGCCAACCCACTCCATATATATATAAATCCTATTTTAACCTAGACCTAATCCTAATCTCTTCCCCTAAACCTAAACCTAGATCTAATCTCCTCCTCCAAACACAGCCGCCAGCACAACCGGCCCCATCTCTCCCTCCGACGGGCGGAGCTCCAGCAAGCAGGCCGCCCCCTTCCAGCCTGTGCGCAGACCAGCCGATCTCCTCTCCACCATGGAAGCCCGAGCTCCTCCCCGTCATCTCCTGGCCGGATCTCTCCTCTGTCGCACCCCTCCAGCACTACCTCGCCGAATCTCTCCTCTGGCCGCAAGCCCCGCCCCCAGCAGCCGCCAAACGACCACTACCCGTCGAGATCCGGTTGTCAAGGACGAAGAATTAGCGCTTCAATTGCATCTGGCTATCAATGGATAACAAAGGATCTTGAGAGATGGGCGGTTGAGGAGTTCAGAGGCCAAGAAGGTTAAACAGAGTAATGGTTGTCCAAGAAGTTTCGAAAAGGTTGAATTTTGTACAGAAGACAAGATCTTCTTTAATTCTTGGGATTCTTCTGTCGAATTGGGTTTGTTTGAGAGGAAGGAACCAAAGAAGGAAATTGATGGAGTAGTATCATGTTTGCAGACCAGCTGCTCGAAGGCATGTACCTTCTCAGATGCTCCCTGGTCAAGTTTGTCAGGGTGCCGATCATGACTAAGAAAGATCTGTTAGCATCCAAAGAGAAGCCCCTCCACCATTGTAAATTAATACTCTCTATTCTTTCCAATGAATTCTTGTATTTAAAATTTAATGCTGTTTTTTTTATCCACATTCAGATTATCTAATATTCTATTTTTTTGGTGAGGGCAATCATGCATGTAGAGAGTGGCCCCTATGTCCCAATGTCCGAACCCCTTTTCGGGCTCTCCGCGGGATGCCGTTGATCGCCGTCGGCGAGCGCGTTCGCACCCCACGCCTTTCACGGCAAGTTACTCTATCCAACGACACCCTCCGCGGGTCCGGATGCCTTCGTCGGAGCCTCCGTCGGCGTGCCGCAAATCACTCGGTTGTCATTTTGGATTTGTTTGATGAGATCCGGACCAGCAGCCTAGGAAGGAGAGCGGCAGCACGGCAATCCAGAACCAGCGCACATGGCGGGCGAGCAGGCCGTTCTCCTGATCCACGCCAGGCCATCGTCGGAGACCAGCACGGTGGCCTTCCCCAGTACCCTGGCTACCCTCCTATGCAGTCCAACAGCGAAGAGCGGCACCACAGCGACAGTAACGGCGACTCGCCCGGCGACGACCAGATTCCCCAAGGTGAGTGTCTCTCTCTCTTTCTCTCTCTTTATTTATTAAATGATCGCAGATATTATTTTATATGTGATGTAAATTGTTGAGTAGATTTCTTATGTTACATGTTTATGTGTGGAGATCATCGAGCGTGGGGGTGGACGGTCATCTCCTGTTAATTTACATGTTGGGTGTATAGGGATATGATATGCATGATTATTGATACATGTTAGAACCCTCATGTTTGTCCTATGTATATCTAGAGTATTGTTGTAGACATATCAGGATGTAGCATGAGGGTAATTGAGATGGATATTGGTGGTAATGACTTGATCTAATAGAACTTAGATGCATGTATATGTTGTGATACCGAGTATTGGGATATCATGTTTGATCTTAATAGAAGTGTGACCCTTGAGGATTTGGGAATCAGATTAAATTGTTAGAGTGAGAGAGCTGAGATTGATTATGGATATATGTTGAAATGACAATTATTATATTAGATTCATTGATGTATATTGATACTTGACGATTATGTAATTGTTGGGAATGTGAGTTAGATATGATGACTTTGAATTGATCTGGGACTTATGCTATTTACATTGTATGGTGATCAGAGATTAGACAAGACTTTATTAGTTGAGTATTTAAGGACAATATCGAATATGACTGGATTAGTTGAGTTGTGACTTAATTTGATCTTGAGTTAGAGGTTATCCAGAATCTATATTCCTTATATTGGAGCCTGACTTGTTTTGAGATGAGATTTGATGATGTTGGAATTGAGATTCATTAGATGATATGTGTTGATGTTAAGTATCAGTAGTAACTATGCTTTATTGTAGTTGATTGAGGATATATTGGATGTGATCTTACTTTACTAAAAGGTTATGACAATTGGATTGATACATGGACTTATTCAGGGTTGGACTGAACTTGAGTTATAGGTGGCATTGGATTTACATACTTTATGATAAAGCCCGATCTGCATTAAGATGAGATGATACATCCAAGTAGAGTACTTTCTAGACTTGATGTTTGTTTATTGGTGATGACTTGATGATGATTCATTCAGAGGTTGATGTGGATATCTTACATTTGACTTGATATGTGATATCATATTGATTTTGGATTATTAGAAACTAGAGTTCCAAGATATATCAACTAATTGGATTATAGAGAATGATGAGCTGTTGGTATAGACTCATGAGTGGACTTATTCTAGGCTGCAGTTCTTTGAGGATGTTCCTATTTAATATGATTGTGGTATATGTTTGACTTGTTGATCTCGAGGACATGCATAGTGATTGATTACACTTATTGATAGAGATTGAGTTATGATGATGGTAATCTAGTCAACATCAGTGATTTTGTATTTCAGAGCTTATATGGATTGGTAGAGATGTAAACCGGCTATTGTTATATGCGAACATATGAGATATGACCGGTTCTAGATGAGACAGCTATTGAGCATTATCGAGTTCTATTGTTGTTGTTTTGATCCATGTTATCGAAAGTTAATGGGAAATGATTGTTTGACCGTAACCACGGTACAGTCCTATTGTTCATCGTATACACGGATACTGTTACTGTTACTGTTAATGTTACTGATATTGTTTACCGTGTATACGATTACTGATTGACTGTTACTGTACTGTTATTGTTACTGTCACCGTATCGTCCCAGTATTCTAGATAATATGGACATTGACTGATTTAACTGAATTGAATAAATAATAAAGTAACTGAACAACTTACACTGGGATTGGGGAAATTGGTGGAGGAGACAGCGTCTGTATTTTGGGTGGACCTAGGATACAGGTTGCGCAGCCGACTGAGGGTTCCACTGCAGGGTTCCTGGGGGATGACTGACATCCCATCTGTACTGTTACTGTTCCACTGTTTTCACAGTGAGATTACTGTTACTGTTACTGTTACTGAGTACCTAGCGGTACGGCCTGGTTCAGCGCCAGGAAACTGAGGCCGTGGTTCCGGGTATGTACGGAACCCACCTAAAGCATGGACAAAGTCTCTTCCACTAATTTCAATAACTTAGGACCCTAATTGACACATGTAGTAGGCGTAGTATGGGATGCGCCTATTACAGGTGGCAATTGGTGTTCGCTGACATAATTAATAATAAACTGTTATTGAATTGTGACTGACCGCAATTATCTAACCGTACATTTATATCACTGTGTTAGACATATAACTATAACCATGACCTGGATTGTATGCCAACCTAGTGACATGTGATAGGTTACCTATTGTGACACCAGTTGTTGCCTACTTTTTTATTTGTGTTGTTATCATGTTTATTACAGTTCTGTTAGTTATCTGTTATATGGCCTCTTTTATCTGTAGTTGCTCTTATTACTATTTATGCACATTGTTTCTTCTGCACGAGTTTTCCTTTTACACACACACTCATTATGGTCGCGTTCTGACGACCCTGGATTTGCACGTCCAGCTATTGACGATTGTTTCTAATGTGCAGGTGTTTGATGAAGCGGTACGCTTTGCGAGGATCTTGGGTCCTCTCCCTTTAATTCTGGTATACTTGCATTTTATTCTTGTTATGATTCTTTGATTCCTGTATATCACCTTTGACTTCTATTCAGCTGTCATTTTCTTCCTGTTATTCATTGCTATCATGTGTAGTCTTATATGTATTATTGCAGTGATCCTTGATTATTATAGTTCCGATTTATAGCTCGTTCAGGTTACAATTTAGGCTTAGCGCGTATACGAGGGGTATTTTACCTCGCGTATATGCGTCGCCATAACGTCTCCGTATCTTTAGGATCGGGGCGTTACATGCCATGTGCTTCATGTATAGATATTGATTACATCAGTAAATAGGGATTGAGTTATTATGATGGTGATCTATTTGATGTTAGTGATCTTGTACTTCAGAGCTATCAGATAGCAATTATCAGTTTATCAGTTATTGGTGAGACTATTTGTTGGTGATCATATTCTGTGTTCAGAGTTTATATGAGTTGGTAGATATTTGTATCAGCTATTGTTATATGAAGTGCAGGCATACGAGATATTGACTGGTTCTACATTAGACTGTCTATTGAACAGTATTTGGAATAGCTATTGTATAAATCTATGTTATTGAAGTTACTGGGAAATTATTGTTTGACCGTAACCCCGGTACAGTCCTATTGTTCATCGTATACACGGTTACCGTTACTGTTCACTGTTACTGATATTGTTCACCGTGTATACGATTACTGATTGACTGTTACTGTACTGTTATTGTTACTGTCACCATGTTGTCCCAGTGTTCTAGATAATATGGACATGGACTGGTTTAACTGAATTGAATGAATAATAATGTAAATGGACAACTTACATCGGGATTGAGAAAATTGATGGAGGAGACAGATTCTGTATTTTGGGTGGACCTAGGATACAGGTTGCGCAGCCGACTTACGGTTCCACTGCAGGGTTCCGGGGGATGACTGACATCCCATCTGTTTACTATTCCATAGTGTTACTGTGAGTTTATTGTTCCACAGTGATACTGTGAGTACTGTTACTGTTACTGACTACCTGGCGGTAGGGCCTGGTTCAGCGCCAGGTATCTGGGCCGTGGTCCCGGGTATGTACGGGACCCACCTAAAGCGTGGACAATGTCTCTTCTGTTAATTTCAATAATTTAGGACATCGATTGGCATGTGTGGTAGGCGTAGTATAGGATGCGTCTATTACATGTGATAATTGGTGTTCGCTGACATAATTAATAATAAACTGTTGATGCTTTGTGACTGACTGTAATCACCTGATTGTATATCTATATATCATTATGATAGACCCATGATTGTAACCAGGACCAGATTATGTACCAGGTTAGTGATATTGCTAGGATATACACCTAGACATCTGTTGTTAGTTACAGTTGCTTTACTTGTCTTGTACCTGTACTCTTATTCTTGCTATTGTTATTCAGTTGCTTATGTTATCATGTTATTTGATTATCTTATATCTGCAGTTATTCTTGTTATTGCTTTATGCACCCTGTTTACATGTACGAGCTTTTCCCTTTACACACACACTCACCATGGTCGCGTTCTGACGACCCTGGATTTGCACGTCCAGATATTGGACGATTGTTCTATTGTGCAGGTATTCGATGAGACCATATATATGCGAGGAGCTTGAGTCCCTCTCTGTTTCTGGTATCCTCATTTCTTTTATATTTCTGTCATCTCTTGATTTTACTTTTATCGCTTTCAGCTGCCATTTTCTTGTCATCATTATCTGCTATCATTGTGATTGCCTTTATATGTATTATTGCAGTGATCATTGATTATTATGCTTCTGATTTATAGCTTGATCAGGTTACATTTAGGCTTAGCGTGTATACGTGGGGTATTTTCCTTATGTATATACGTCGCCGACTCTCGTCGCGCCTCCTTTTCCGCGTATTTTGGGAAGCGGGGCGTGACAGGGTTTTCTTGGTATCAGAGCCTAGGTTTTCGACTTGCGATCTTGAATTTTTGACTTTTATTTCGCAAGGGAACCTAGTTCTTACAAAAAACTTGAAAACAAGCTATAGTTATACTGCAATATACATATATTATCCATTATGATATTCAGTCCATTTGGAGTTGGCCGTCCTCTCTTTGGAATTCCATTTCTTGATCATTCGATATCCATAATTCCAACACTCCCTTTAGAGTGATTTAGATTTCCATCTTGATTTCATCTTTCTTTTGGGAATCCTTATCTTTGATCGTTGGATATCCTTGATTTCTACTCTTCTTTTGAGTGATCTATATTTTCATCTTGCTTCTTGCCATCCTTCCCGATTCTATTCTTTGACTTTGTCTCTTGGGATTGGTTACTTCTTGCTGAAGTTGGTAGCAGAAATCAGAGAAGCGCAGCGGAAGCGTGGTGGATTTATGATGTGCAGAGAAGCGACGTGAAGTTTGTTTATTTTCTCCTTTGATTTTGGGATTCTTTTACTTATCCCTGCCCTATTTGAATTTCGGGGACGAAATTTTTATAAGGTGGGTAGAATGTAAGATCCCTAGTTGATAATACTGTATTTTTATTTTCTTAAAGTATTTATTTTGATTTACTGATTAATTTTTATTTACTCAACTTAATTTATTATTTTTCCTGTGATTATTAGTATTAAATATGCAAATTATTTTTGAGATAGTAAATGACAATTTGACTTTATATATTTATTGTCATTATTTCCTATAAACATTTTTAGTTACTTGTTACTATTATTTTTATATTTACCATTATTATTATTATTAATTGTTACATATTTATTATTCCCATTATTTCATTAAGGTTATTATTTATTGTTATTACTATTAGTGTTACCTTTATTTTTATTATCGGTGCTTATTAATTATTATTAGTGTTAGTATTATTTTATTTATCTATTCTAATAGTTGTACTAATATTGGTTGTGATAGTAATTAATTCTATTATTAATTCATTATGATAATTATTTACTTTTATTTAGTGCTGTTATTATTGTTGTCATTATTATTATTAATTAGGATTACTATTATTACTTGTTATTATTAGTATATGGTTATTAGCATTTTAATTATTATTAATAATTATCACTGTGGTTAAGACTAATTACCTTTATTAATATTTTGCTTACTTATTTTTGGTGTCACTATTGATTATCAATATTATTATAGTTTATTTTATTTATTATTATTTGAGGTTTCTCCCTTACCCTTTAGCCTTGACCCAAAATCCTATACCCGTTATCTATCCATACCCACTTCTATTCCTTGATCCTAACCCGCAAACCCAATACCCATTTACCCATCCTATATTATATTTCCTAATCCTAAACCAAACCCTAAGTAATAACCTAAAACTAATCTCTCCCCCCAATCCCAACACGCAGCCGCCCAATAATCCATCCATGGCAGCAAATCTCCATGGCGCAGCCGAGTTCCCCAGCAGGCCGGCCTTCTTCTTCTCTGGCGAATGTTGGAACAACGTCGGATTTCCTCTTCCCTTGCCCCTGCAATCCACGGCAAGCTGCACTTCTTGCAGCCGAGCTTCAATCCCCATTGGCCGATACCCCAAATAATGGCCGAGCCATCTTGCCGTGAGCTCCTTTCCCATGGGTATATTATTATTTGTGTACATAAATTAATGTTGTGATTTTTAGTTACTTGGTAATAATTTAGATCTTGGTATATACCTTGTTTCTATTGAAATGTCCCTTTTCATGTATAGCTCACGGCTACTACACCAAGGCATGCCAAGTTTCTCCCTTTTTGGCCTTGAAGCACCTTTCTCCGAGCCGTTTTCGGGCTCCCCGCGGGATGCCGTTGATCGCCATCGGCGAGCGCGAACGCACCCCACGCCCTTCACGGTGAGTTGCTCTATCCAACGACACCCTCCGCGACCCTGTACGCCTCCGTCGGAGCCTCCGTCGGTGCACCGCAAATCGGCTCGAGGTTAGCTTTACATTTTATTGTATGATGGCAATATTGTAAATATTTGAAAGTTCATTTATATGTGTTGGTTTGTGCGTGAGTGGGATGTTGGTGCTTGCATGTATATGCATGTATTTATGCATGGTACATATATTTGCATGAATTTATTCCTTAAGCATTTATGTGTATAGTTTAGTGATTAATGTATAGGTATTTATTAAATTGGATATGTATGCATGATTTATATGCATGGGTTTCTATTTATTTGTGTAGATGGGTATGTCATTTAATTAAGTGTATGTACTTATAATAATATGTGTTGGTATTTATTTAAGTGTGCATGTATGTATGTATGTGTATGCTTGTATATGTACGTGTAGGGGTATACGCGTATGTATCCGTATGCACGTGTGGGTATTTAGCGTGCATCTATATTTATTTGTATATATTGGTTGCGTGTTACAGCATTTCGGATCCGTTTGGTGAGATCCAGACCTGTTGCAGGAGACCCGGACACGATTCGGATTCGTGTCGTTGTGGACCCGACACACAGGAGATTCGAAGACCGATGCATAGGATGATCCGTAGATCAGTGCTGGTTCGTGCAGTGAAGACCAGACGGCGATTCGGTTCCGAAACCTCGTCATTTTAGGTGAGTGTTCGTTTTTGTGTATTTACCGTTGTCGGTATGCCTTACATGTTGATCTTATCATTTCATGTGACTTTCCGTTATATTTTGTCAGTTTGATTACTTGTACTGCTTCATTAAACATCTACGATTGTCTACTTTATTCATGTAGTTGTTATTGAAATACACCTAGAGGGGGGGTGAATAGGTGTAATTGCTAATCTAATGCTCTTTTTAAATTTTACTTAAGTGAGTGATGCAACGATCTCTCAAAACACGACTAAGAGCCGAATACCCCTTGCGAGGTTCTGAACTCCTTCCTCCCAATTCCCCTTAAATGGGTTAGAGGTGCGCAATGCAACCGTGTTGTATTGAGGTGTGATCGAACAATTCCAAGTATGAAATGCGATGATGAAATGCACACAAGTATTGTAGCAAGAAATATTGAAGGCAAGTAAAATAAACAAGTAAGGATAGCACAAATAAAAGTTAGTTCACAAGCAATAAATTGGAAGTAATTGAAGCAAGAAATTAAGCAAGAGGAACGCCAAGCCAATCGCAAACAAAGTGATTTGTTTCGAGGTTCGAGCCCGTAGCTCTAGTCCCCGCCTTCACCTCCGTGAAGGGTTTCCACTATCCCCTTAGGATCCCGTACAAGTTAGGCCTCCAAAGACCTCAAGCCCGTAGCTTCACCTTACAAAGAAATTCCCCTTAGGAACTTGTCTCCACAAGAACAAAGAATTACAAATTGGTGATCTCAACTAGACCACAACACTCTTTCTCTTTTACAAACACTCTCACACTTTTACAACTTCACCTATAGAAAGAATATGAAATTTTTGGCTCAATGAAGTGTTTGTGAGAAAAGCTTCAGTTGTAGAGTGATATTAAGAATCAAACAACAACTGAAAATCAAACTTAAAAGAATGGAAATGAAAGCTTTAAACTATTTTTCTCTTTCTCTTGAAAAACAATGAAAACTTGTATTTTTCTTGGTGTCAATAACTAAGGCCTATTCCCCACTATTTATAGGGAGAGAATAGGTTAAAACCCTGATTTTTCCTGCTAAAATCTTCTGCAAAAGCACCCCAACAACTCCTAAAAAACTCTGCTAAAGAGAAACCCAAAAACAGTTTTTCAGAAATGCCCAAAGAGGAAAGAGCCGTTGGGCTTGTTGCAGGCTTACCGGTCGACTGCCGGTCGACCGGTGCTCTGCTGGCAAAAGAGCCGTTGAGGCTCCGGTCGACTGCCAGTCGACCGATCACACAGAAGGAAACACAGTTTCCTTCTATCGGTCGACCGACCCAGTCGACCGAAAGATACAGAGAGCAGACCACAAAAATCAGTCGACCGATTTTTTAGGGTCGGTCGACCGGCAGACATGCACAGCCTCGTGCATGTCTGGCCACAGCAGCCGGTCGACTGATATTTAGGGTCGGTCGACCGGTCTGCCTGGAAAACAGTTTTCTGGGCAGATTTTTGAGTTAGAAAAATTTGTAAAAATTCTTTTAAAAATCTTAAGCTAAGTGTTATGCTGAAAATAGTTTATATACATGTATTTAAACAAGTTTTGAAGATATAAGGCCTTGGGTACATGTATGTATAAACTAAGGCATAAACCTAGAAATAAATATTTTGAAAACATAGAAACATACAAAACAAATGTGTGTGCAAATCCTAGAGCCAAAATTTACATATCCTATCTTTAACAAAAACTACACTTACAAGCTTCTAGATCTTCAAGACTTCAACATGGGCAATCTTCACTTGATCTTCAATATTGCACTTTGAGCCCAATTTGACTTGTCTTGAATCCAATAGCTTGTATTTGAGTCCAAAATCTTTGTATATGAGTGAGAGTACTTCTAGTATGATAATAAATCTGAAACACACTTTAAACAACAAATGATATTAGTACAAATAACTAATATGTTTTGTAATCATCAAAATACACTAAACATGGGTTGATTGTAACCTTGGGCCAACAATCTCCCCCTTTTTGATGATGACAAAACATATGAGTTATTAAACAAATAAAAGAGGAAAAGCTTGAAAAGCTCCCCCTTAAACAATGCTATATATTTAACATGAATATGAGAAACTATGTAAGCATACAAAAATCATTTTTAAAACAAAGTCATCACCATAAATAAGAAACTCAAACAAGAACCAAATATTAAAACAACTAAGAAAACTTAGTATTTCTCCAAACTCATACATTTTTCTCCCCCTTTTTGTCATACATCAAAAAGGGTTAAAACCAAAAAATTTAACACATATTAAAAACCAAAACAAAACAAACTAAGATACTTTAAGTATCAATTTTACAAACATTCAATTCACCACAAATAAAAGAAAATCTTGCATAATCTAAAGGTTTTGTGAAAATATCCGCAAGTTGAAAATCGGTTGAAACAAAATCTATATCAATGTCACCTTTTTCAAAGTGATCTCTAAGAAAATGATATCTAATGTCTATATGTTTGGTTTTACTATGTTGATTAGCATTTTTGGTCATGTGAATAGCACTAGTATTATCACAATAAATCTTAACATGATCAAAATGTAAATCAAAATCGAGAAGAGTATGTTTCATCCAAAGTACTTGTGCACAACAAGCTCCGGCTGCTACATACTCCGCCTCGGCAGTTGATAGGGCTACACTATTTTGCTTTTTGGAAGACCAAGACACAAGACAATTACCTAAGAATTGGCATGTTCCACTTGTACTCTTCCTATCTACCCTACAACCGGCATAGTCGGCATCCGAATAACTAGTCATGGTAAATTGGTTAGTTTTTGGATACCACAAACCTAAATCAATTGTGCCCTTAAGGTACCTAATTATGCGTTTTACCGCAATTAAGTGTGATTCCTTAGGACATGATTGAAAACGTGCACATAAACATACGGAAAACATTATATCCGGCCTACTAGCCGTAAGATAAAGTAAACTACCAATCATGCTACGAAATAATTTGATGTCTACTTCCTTACCTTGTTCATCCTTGTCAAGTTTTGTAGTGGTTGCCATGGGAGTCTTTGCTACTTTGGATCCTTCAAGCCCGAACCTCTTGATGAGTTCTTTGGTGTACTTGGCTTGGTTGATGAATGTCCCATCACTACGTTGCTTGATTTGAAGTCCAAGAAAGAAGTTGAGCTCCCCCATCATAGACATCTCAAATTCCCTTTTCATGCATGATTCAAAATTCTTGCAAAGAGAAACATTAGTAGATCCAAAAATAATGTCATCAACATAAATTTGAACTATGAGGATATCTTGATCTACATGTTTGGTAAATAATGTTTTATCCACTTTTCCTTTCTTAAAATCATTTGAAATCAAAAATGAAGACAATCTTTCATACCAAGCCCTAGGGGCTTGTTTTAAACCATATAATGCTTTATCTAATTTATAAACATAATTAGGGTGTGTAGGATCAACAAACCCGGGGGGTTGTTCAACATACACCTCCTCATCAATATAACCATTAAGAAAAGCACTTTTTACATCCATTTGAAATAACTTAAAATCTTTAAATGAGGCATATGCTAAGGTCATCCGTATGGCTTCGAGCCGTGCTACGGGTGCAAAGGTTTCTTCAAAATCAATCCCTTCGATTTGAGTGTAACCTTGGGCAACTAACCTAGCCTTGTTTCTAACTACATTACCCGATTCATCCAACTTGTTCTTAAAGATCCATTTAGTGCCAATAGTTGGTCTATCTTGGGGCCTAGGAACAAGGTGCCAAACTTGATTGCGCTCAAATTGATTGAGCTCCTCTTGCATTGCAAGCAACCAATATGAATCGGCCTCGGCCTCGAGGACATTTTTAGGTTCTATGTGTGAAATAAAAGCAAAATTACCACAAAAATCTTGAATCTTAGAGCGAGTGGTTACCCCTTTTGATACTTCACCTATGACGAGGTCCTTGGGATGATGAGGATTGAATCTCCAATCCTTTGGTAGTGGTTGAGAAGGCTCCTCTTCATTTGCTTGATGTTCATTTCCTTGAGCCTCTTCCACTTTGGCTTCACTTCCATCACCATCCTTTGGCTTGTCTCCCATGGTAGAAGCATCCTCCAAGGTCACTTTCTCCAAGCCTTCATCTAAAGCATCAATTTCTACACAATTCTTAACAAACTTGTTAGATTCCTCAAATTTAACATGAATAGATTCCTCAATAGTCAAAGTTGACCTATTGAAGACTCTATAAGCCTTACTAGTATTTGAGTAACCTACAAAAATAGCCTCATATGATCTAGCATCAAATTTTCCCAAATTAATATTTGTATTTAAAACAAAACATTTGCAACCAAACACTTTGAAATAAGAAACATTAGGTTTTCTAGAAAAATACATCTCATAAGAAGTCTTAGTAGTATTTTTACATAGGAAAACACGATTTGCAATGTAACATGAAGTATGAACGGCCTCGGCCCACAAATAATGTGGTAGGCCATATTCATTCAACATTGTCCTAGCCATCTCTTGTAAAGTACGATTTTTCCGCTCAACTACTCCATTTTGTTGTGGAGTTCTAGGACAAGAAAGTTCATGTTTTATTCCATGTTCCTCACAAAAGGTGGTAAAGGGAAGGTTAATGAACTCACCTCCTCTATCACTTCTTATTTTAATTATTGAGGAGTCATTTTCCTTTTCAACTCTTTTCTTAAAGGCTTGAAAATACGAAAAGGTTTGACTTTTATGTTCAAGAAAATAAACCCAAGTAAAACGCGAAAAATCATCTACTAAAACATAAGCAAATCTACTCCCACTTAAACTTTTGGTTTGTGTAGGGCCAAATAAATCCATGTGGATTAGCTCTAATGGACGTGATGACATGATATCCTTAATTGATTTGAATGAGGACTTAGTTTGTTTCCCAAATTGACATGCGTCACAAACTCGGTCCTTTTCAAAGTTCAATGAAGGAATACCCTTCACCATTTCCTTAGAGTTAAGCCTAGAAATATGGTCAAATGAAACGTGGCCTAATCTCCTATGCCACAACCAAGAGTCGTCATCGAGGGCTTTTAAACAAGTAATATTACAAGACATATTCAACATATCAATCATGTAAACATTGCTTTCTCGAAAACCGGAAAATACACAAACATTAGAAGTTCTATCAATCACTTTACAAGAAACATTATCAAAAACAACATCAAAACCTTTATCACAAAGTTGACTAACACTCAAGAGATTATGCTTGAGGCCATCAACTAAAACTACATTTTCTATTAAAGGAGAGGTGCCAAGTTTTACATTACCAATACCGATGATTTTACCCTTGGCGTCATCTCCGAAGGTGACGGTGCCACCTTCATGATATCTTGATAGGGTTGCAAAGTTATTGATGTCCCAAGTCATATGCCTTGAGCAACCGCTATCAAGATACCACAAACCTCTACGTCGTTGGGCTTTGGAAAGTACCTACATCATTTAAAACAATAGTTGATTTTGGTACCCAAACTTTCTTGGGTCCTTGAAAGTTAGTGTTACGAACCCAAACATTATGATGTGATGCACTTAGTCTATCATAGCAAAAATTAGCTAAGTGTCCTTTCCTTCCACAATGTGAGCATGAGTACACTTTTCTATACATGAATGCATGATGTGTATGTGTAGTAGTGTGAGCATGCTTTTGGGGTTTGCCATGTTGTTTAAGTTGTGTAGCATGAACATGAGCATGAGCATTTTTCTTTGGGGCTTGTTTCTTAGGAAACATAGCCTCAATCTTCTTTTTATCAAATTCACTACACTTTTTCAAAACAACATCTAATGAGTCTAATCTTTCCTTAAGCATGGCAATCTCATTAGAATCAATTAGTGGGGCCTTACCCTTGCAAGAAGTCTTATATTTTTCAAAATCATTTTTAGTAGTGGTCAAGGTGGAAACTAAATTATCCTTTTCTTTTGTAAGATTTACAACTTGAATACTAAGTGATTCATTATCCTTTTTCATTTTCAAATACTTTTTCTTCATGAAATCATAATTTTGAGAGAGTTCCATAAATGCTTCACTTAACTCATCCATGGATAAATCTTCATCAAGAAAAGTTGGGGGGTTACCTTGCTTGTGCTCTCATTTGCCATGAAGCACATATTGGCGGTGTCAATCTCCTCCTCGGATTCACTTTCGTCATCCCATGTTGCTTTCATAGCCTTTTTCTTGTATGGCTTCTTGGATGAAGATGGCTTTACTTTGTCCGGACACTCCGCTACTATGTGTCCCGGCTTTTGGCAATTAAAGCAAATGATCTTCCTTTCTTCCTTGCCTCCTTGCCATCTCCTTCTTCCTTGGAACTTTGCCTTGTTGTACATCCTCCGGACATTTTTGACTAGAAGTGAGAGCTCCTCGTCATCTTCTTCTTCGTCATCTTCGTCGGAGTAGGTAGCATGACTTTTGAAGGCAATGGTCTTCTTTTTGGTAGGTGCCATGTCCTCTCTTGCCTTTCTCTCCATCTCATGGGTCTTCAAGTTACCAATGAGTCCAATGAGCTCAATCTCATCTTTGTCATTGAGTTCCTTCAATGTTGTAGCTTTCACTTCCCATGATGGAGGGAGAGCCCGGATGATCTTTCTCACCCTTTGGTCATTGTTGATTTCTTCACCTAGAGAAGCAAGACCATTAGTAATCTTTGTAAACTTAGTAACCATATCATCTATGGTTTCATTCTCTTGCATGCAAAAATTTTCATATTGGGACCGAAGAAGGTCTATCTTGGCCCTCTTCACTTGTGATGTCCCCTCATGTGTTACTAGCAAATGGGTCCAAATCTCATAGGCGGATTTGCAATGGATGACTCTAGCTATGTCATCATCATTGAGGGCTTGTAGGAGTGCATAATGAGCCCTAGCATTGGCATCAAACTCCTTGGTCTCAATTTCGGACCAAGTGGATTCATCACCGGGGGGTACACTAAATTGTTTAGTCACGGCCTTTGCAACTCGACTACCTAGAGATTGCAAGAAAACGGTCATCTTAACCTTCCATATGGGAAAGTTAAGTCCATCAAACTTAGGTGGGGTCTTAATTCCATCGGCCATGTTTACTATGTGGAAATGAATGAAGTGATTAGCAATATAAGGATCTCTCTAAGGTTGTTAAGCCAAATCCTAGAGTCCAAGCTCTGATACCAAATGAAATACACCTAGAGGGGGGGTGAATAGGTGTAATTGCTAATCTAATGCTCTTTTTAAATTTTACTTAAGTGAGTGATGCAACGATCTCTCAAAACACGACTAAGAGCCGAATACCCCTTGCGAGGTTCTGAACTCCTTCCTCCCAATTCCCCTTAAATGGGTTAGAGGTGCGCAATGCAACCGTGTTGTATTGAGGTGTGATCGAACAATTCCAAGTATGAAATGCGATGATGAAATGCACACAAGTATTGTAGCAAGAAATATTGAAGGCAAGTAAAATAAACAAGTAAGGATAGCACAAATAAAAGTTAGTTCACAAGCAATAAATTGGAAGTAATTGAAGCAAGAAATTAAGCAAGAGGAACGCCAAGCCAATCGCAAACAAAGTGATTTGTTTCGAGGTTCGAGCCCGTAGCTCTAGTCCCCGCCTTCACCTCCGTGAAGGGTTTCCACTATCCCCTTAGGATCCCGTACAAGTTAGGCCTCCAAAGACCTCAAGCCCGTAGCTTCACCTTACAAAGAAATTCCCCTTAGGAACTTGTCTCCACAAGAACAAAGAATTACAAATTGGTGATCTCAACTAGACCACAACACTCTTTCTCTTTTACAAACACTCTCACACTTTTACAACTTCACCTATAGAAAGAATATGAAATTTTTGGCTCAATGAAGTGTTTGTGAGAAAAGCTTCAGTTGTAGAGTGATATTAAGAATCAAACAACAACTGAAAATCAAACTTAAAAGAATGGAAATGAAAGCTTTAAACTATTTTTCTCTTTCTCTTGAAAAACAATGAAAACTTGTATTTTTCTTGGTGTCAATAACTAAGGCCTATTCCCCACTATTTATAGGGAGAGAATAGGTTAAAACCCTGATTTTTCCTGCTAAAATCTTCTGCAAAAGCACCCCAACAACTCCTAAAAAACTCTGCTAAAGAGAAACCCAAAAACAGTTTTTCAGAAATGCCCAAAGAGGAAAGAGCCGTTGGGCTTGTTGCAGGCTTACCGGTCGACTGCCGGTCGACCGGTGCTCTGCTGGCAAAAGAGCCGTTGAGGCTCCGGTCGACTGCCAGTCGACCGATCACACAGAAGGAAACACAGTTTCCTTCTATCGGTCGACCGACCCAGTCGACCGAAAGATACAGAGAGCAGACCACAAAAATCAGTCGACCGATTTTTTAGGGTCGGTCGACCGGCAGACATGCACAGCCTCGTGCATGTCTGGCCACAGCAGCCGGTCGACTGATATTTAGGGTCGGTCGACCGGTCTGCCTGGAAAACAGTTTTCTGGGCAGATTTTTGAGTTAGAAAAATTTGTAAAAATTCTTTTAAAAATCTTAAGCTAAGTGTTATGCTGAAAATAGTTTATATACATGTATTTAAACAAGTTTTGAAGATATAAGGCCTTGGGTACATGTATGTATAAACTAAGGCATAAACCTAGAAATAAATATTTTGAAAACATAGAAACATACAAAACAAATGTGTGTGCAAATCCTAGAGCCAAAATTTACATATCCTATCTTTAACAAAAACTACACTTACAAGCTTCTAGATCTTCAAGACTTCAACATGGGCAATCTTCACTTGATCTTCAATATTGCACTTTGAGCCCAATTTGACTTGTCTTGAATCCAATAGCTTGTATTTGAGTCCAAAATCTTTGTATATGAGTGAGAGTACTTCTAGTATGATAATAAATCTGAAACACACTTTAAACAACAAATGATATTAGTACAAATAACTAATATGTTTTGTAATCATCAAAATACACTAAACATGGGTTGATTGTAACCTTGGGCCAACAGTTATTTGCTTGTATTAGCGTTATTTCTTGTGTTGGTAGTTTGTCTCTGTTGGCTTAGGCCCAGTTTTGATATACCTTTAGACTGTGACTTGACTCGACCTATTGATTGGATAGATTAAATACATAGTTGAGCATCAGATATATGATGATCTTGTATTTGGACATTGAGATATTAGAGTTATATCATTTCATGAATAGATGATTACTGTTTTAGACTGGGACAAATTGTAAAGGAACTTGGACTGTACACTAGGTTGATCTTATGTTGGATTTGTTTAAGATTGTGATTTATGATCTACATTTATCTGAACAATTATCAGACTTAATATTCCTTACTTGGTGATAATTCAGTTAAGAATTTATTCGGGGATTTGAGGACATGTTAGATGTGATCTTACTTTACTAAAGGATTAGAGTTCTTGACGATTGGATCGGTACATGGACTTATTCAGAGTTGGACTGTGATTTAGACTGAACTTGAGTTATAGAGGATAGATGATATATTCATGTAGAGGACTTTCCAGCCTGTTATTCTTTTATTGGTAATAACTTAGGTGATGATTCATTTGAGTATTGATGATGGATTTGATATGATGTTACTTTACTGAGAAATTGGATCACTTGATGTTTGGATCAGAATATGGAGTTAGTTGGAGTTCGAGTCGAACTGGGATTTATGTTATTTACATTGGATATTGATCAGTATTTAGATGTGACTGATTTTGTCAGATTGTGACCAGATGGGTGGATATCTTACCTTGGACTTCGATATATGATATCATATTGGTTTTGGATTATTAGAAGTAAGGGCTCCTAGATGTTTCAACTGATTATATCATTTGAGTAAGGATGAGCTGTTAGTATTGACTCATGAGTGGACTTATTTTAGATTGCGGTTCTTTGAGGATGTTTCGTCTTTAGATATGATTTCGGTATCCATTGACTTGTTGATCTCGAGGACATGCCATGTGCTTCATGTATAGATATTGATTACATCAGTTAATAGAGATTGAGTTATTATGATGGTGATCTATTCGATGTTAGTGATCTTGTACTTCAGAGTTATCAGATAGCAATTATCAGTTTATCAGTTATTGGTGAGACTATTTGTTGGTGATCATATTCTGTGTTCAGAGTTTATATGAGTTGGTAGATATTTGTATCAGCTATTGTTATATGCAGTGCAGGCATACGAGATATTGACTGGTTCTACATTAGACTGTCTATTGAACAGTATTTGGAATAGCTATTGTATAAATCTATGTTATTGAAGTTACTGGGAAATTATTGTTTGACCGTAACCCCGTTACAGTCCTATTGTTCATCGTATACACGGTTACCGCTATTGTTCACTGTTACTGATATTGTTCACCGTGTATACGATTACTGATTGACTGTTACTGTACTGTTATTGTTACTGTCACCATATTGTCCCAGTGTTCTAGATAATATGGACATGGACTGGTTTAACTGAATTGAATGAATAATAATGTAAATGGCCAACTTACATCGGGATTGGGGAAATTAATGGAGGAGACAGCGTCTGTATTTTGGGTGGACCTAGGATACAGGTTGCGCAGCCGACTTACGGTTCCACTGCAGGGTTCCGGGGGATGACTGACATCCCATCTGTTTACTGTTCCACAGTGTTACTGTGAGTTTACTGTTCCACAGTGATACTGTGAGTACTGTTACTGTTACTGACTACCTGGCGGTAGGGCCTGGTTCAGCGCCAGGCATCTGGGCCGTGGTCCCGGGTATGTACGGGACCCACCTAAACATGAACAATGTCTCTTCTGTTAATTTCAATAATTTAGGGCATCGATTGGCATGTGTGGTAGGCGTAGTATGGGATGCGTCTATTACATGTGACAATTGGTGTTCGCTGACATAATTAATAATAAACTGTTGATGCTTTGTGACTGACTGTAATCACCTGATTGTATATCTATATATCATTATGATAGACCCATGATTGTAACCAGGACCAGATTATGTACCAGGTTAGTGATATTGCTAGGATATACACCTAGACATCTGTTGTTAGTTACAGTTATTTTACTTGTCTTGTACCTGTACTCTTATTCTTGCTATTGTTATTCAGTTGCTTATGTTATCATGTTATTTGATTATTTTATATCTGCAGTTATTCTTATTATTGCTTTATGCACCCTGTTTACATGCACGAGCTTTTCCCTTTACACACACACTCACCATGGTCGCGTTCTGACGACCCTGGATTTGCACGTCCAGATATTGGACGATTGTTCTATTGTGCAGGTATTCGATGAGACCGTATATATGCGAGGAGCTTGAGTCCCTCTCTGTTTCTGGTATCCTCATTTCTTTTATATTTCTGTCATCTCTTGATTCTACCTTTATCGCTTTCAGCTGCCATTTTCTTGTCATCATTATCTGCTATCATTGTGATTGCCTTTATATGTATTATTGCAGTGATCATTGATTATTATGCTTCTAATTTATAGCTTGATCAAGTTACATTTAGGCTTAGCGTGCATACGGAGGGTATTTTCCTTATTTATATACGTCGCCGACTCTCGTCGCGCCTCCTTTTCCGCGTATTTTGGAAAGCGGGGCGTGACAAAAAGAGATCGAGGAGCTAAATTACAAGTAATTGAAAAGAAAATTATAGGTAGATCTCCTCTGAGATTTCTGGGAAAATGTGCCGGTAGGAATCTGATCCGTGCGCGACCACTTTATCCCTTTGACAATGCGATCGGTCAGATGATTGAACTACCTCCGCTTGGGAATTTTTTCTCGCCTGGTTCCAGAAATCCTTGAAAGGGAGGAAGATCTTAGGGTATTAGTACCCTGATTTTATCCTTGTAGGATTAGAGAAGCAATTCTCTGAATTTTTGGAAGTGAGAGAGTAGATCTCTAATTTCCTCTCTATCCTAGCCCGTTTCTCCTCCCCCTTCTTGTGTGCCTCTGGGAGGCTATTTATAGGGAGAACAGGGGTATAATCGCCATGAAAATCTGAAAACAGATTGAGTCAATCTGTTTTGTATCTAGAAAGTAGCATCGTCGCGAGGCTAGAATCAGCTTCTGTGAAGTTAGGGATAGTATATAGCGCTAATCCCTTAATTCGCTCCGCTAAATGAGGGATACTCCCTTGATCCTCTCTAGTTAATTGAGAGATCTCCCCTGATCTTCTTACCTGATTGGGAGAGTCAAAAGATCATGGCAGGCAACTGCCAAATTTGATTTCAATCAACATGATCTCATCTGGAGACTTGATTTCATCTAGAGATTTGATTAGTCAAATAACTATACAGGACTCGCAGCGGAGTCGTTGCGTTGAGCTCATAGCGGAGTTGGGAGAAGCTTCTGGCGAAGCTAGAAGAAAGCTCTCAATGGAGCTAGATAAAACTTGTGGCGAAGCTACCAGTCAACCTTTTGCGCGGCTACGTGGAGCTTCGAGTGAAGCTAACTTTCTACGGAGTTAACTGAGCATTTTTAGGCGAAGCTGCAAGTTGCAGCGAGGCTATGAAGGAGCTTCCTGCGATGCTAAGCAACTTTGGTTTCTCATGCGAGATTTATCTCGTGAGTTGGTGCGAGACTAATTGTTAAGCTAACTTAGTGTCTCTGGACCTGCTTGGGCCTTTTCACGGGCTTTTAAGGACGATCTTGGCTTACTGTCTGCTTCACTGGATCAGTAGAGTTCAAGTTGCTGATTCGTCCCTTTGAGATGGGTGAAGAACTGGTCGTCGGCTTGTCTGCCACTTGTCTTTTGTAAATGTCAACAAGTTAGACATCGTTCAGGCCAGTTAGAAATCTTGTCATTTTTAGAGTGTGTCAACACAAGGGTGCTCGAACCTCGAAATAAATCTCTCGTGTTTGCGATTGCTCTCTCTATCTCTCACTTGTGTTTATATCCTGCATACTCTTATTGTTCATTTTCATTAAATTGTTATTTGCTTGGGATTGTTTGATCACACTTGTATTCAACCAAGAAAGTCATAGTGGCACCTCAACTCTTATTTAGAGGAATCTTGAGGAGATAGTCCAGAGCCCTTCACCGGGAATTCGGCTACACCCTTGTGTTATACTTGGTGTATTTAGCATAAAAAATTTAGTTTGCATAAATAGTTTTAATTCTGGATTAATTTATCATTAGATTAGCTAGTCACTTATTCACCCCCTCTAGGTGATTTCAATTAGGATGTCTTGCTATCTGTTAAAAAATCACTTTGCAGCCATTTTATAAATATAAAAATTTCAATCTTTGACACCATTACTATTTTGATAAAGTGAGTAAAATAGATAATAAAGAATTTTCCCTCAAGTATGTGTTCAGTTCATAGAATACTAGAAATTTTAATTATTTTAGTATTAACCAGTTTGATCAACTATATGCATGAACCAAAATTATTATTTGTGGGCATGTCAAATATCACTTTCATACTTATCTAAGTACTATCAAATGGGGGGTTTCACATAAATGACAGACTATTCATTGCATTAAAAAATTAAAGGATCTTAATTATAACATCACCCATGGCTGTTGTGGGATTTGGCTCGAACAAAATAGTCCCACATCGACTAGACATTGGTCAGAGGTCAGGGTCCCAATCGGAAGGGTAAATGCAAGTATGGGAGATCGAAGTTTAGATCAGGTTTCAGAGATCTGAAGAAAAACCAGTGTACTTTCTATAAAGAGTTAGGGCACTAGAAGGTTAATTGTCCAAGAATCAAAGATAAATCTTTCAAGGGTGATCAATACGCAATTGGGTAGACTAAACAGATAGGAGGATCAGATTCTGACTCATCGGTATTGTCATTCTTAGTCACTACCCCTACTATTTGTTACTCAGATGAGTCTGATTGGATGTTAGATACAAGTGCTACCTATCATATGTGTCCCAATAAGAATTGATTTTCTAGCCCTGAGAAGCTAGATGGATATTCCGTTATTATGGGTGATGATCATCCATGTAACAAGGAAGGGATAGATATGGTCCATATTAAGATGTTTGATGGGATGGTGCGGGAATTGAAGAAAATGAGGTATGTACCTCAATTGAAAAAAATTTATCTCTGTTGGTGCCTTTGAAGCATTAGTTCTTGAAGTATCTATTAGAGATGGTATTCTCAAGATGACATGGGTTCGATGGTTGTTTTGAAGGGCGTCCGACGCAATAACCTCTACTACTTGAAGGGTAGTATGGTTACAGGGCAAGTGGCGACTTTTATATATTCAGATGATGATTGCACCCAGCTTTGGCATATAAGGCTCGGACATACAGAGGAAAAGTCTTTACAAACTCTTACAAAGCAAATGTATTTAAAGTATCAAAACAAGCAAATTGGATTTTTGTGAACATTGTGTCATTCAAAAGAAGACGAAGGTGAAATTCGGCACCGCGACTTATTGCACCGAGGAGATTTTGGATTATGTTCACACAGATATTTGGCGACCTACCAAAACGACATCTATTGGAGGTAACCACTACTTTGTATCTTTTATAGATGATTACTCTAGGCGATGTTGGAAATATACCATGTAATACAAAAGGAAGTCCTAGAGTTGTTTATGGAATGAAAGAGAAATATGGAGAAGTGTACAGGAAGGAAGATTAAGGTATTCCATTCAGACAACAGAGGAGAATATATAAGCGATTTTTTCCTATAGCTATGCCGCGATGAAGACATAGAAAGGCACTTCATAGTAAGAAGAATACCGCAACAAAATGGGGTGGCTGAAAGGATGAACATGACCTTTCCAGAGAAAGTCCAGTGCATGTTATCCACTGCCGGTATATCAAAATATTTTTGGGCTGAGGCAGCGTATGCTTGCTATCTCGTTAGCAGGTTAACATTGTCTATGATAGGAGGTAAAACTCCTCTAGAAGCTTGGTCAGGAATAGTGGCTCAGGATTATGATTTGCTAGGGTATTTGGGTGTCCGACCTACTATCATGTCAAGGAAGACAAATTGGACCCAAGAGCGAAGAAAGATGTGTTCATAAGATTCAAGAAAGGTGTAAAAGCC
Source organism: Agave tequilana (assembly GCA_038442645.1). Taxonomy (NCBI): domain Eukaryota; kingdom Viridiplantae; phylum Streptophyta; class Magnoliopsida; order Asparagales; family Asparagaceae; genus Agave; species Agave tequilana. Next base: position 164,289 of record JAVJIF010002863.1, read on the forward strand.
TACAAAATTTGGAATCCTATAGACAAGAAGTTTATTATGAGCAGAGATGTCACATTTGATGGGGCTTTAATGATAAAGCCTACGAACTCTCAGCAGGTGGAGAGTGAAGACCAAAGGAATATAGCAGCAAGTGGAGAGTGATCCTACTACAGTCTCTATAATGATCAGTATCATTGAAGATTATACCCGCAGTGACACAGGATGGAGATCATGTAGCCAATCAAGATGCTGATGATAATGATAAGGATCAAGGATAGGCTATGAGTGATGTTCAAGAATTCATTGCAGTTGAAAGAACTCAGAGAAATTCACGTAAGCCCAATTGGCTCATTACTAACATGATCGTGGCCTATGCTCTCCCAATCATTGAGGAGGCGATCCCGTCTACATATAGGGCAGCAGAAATCAGTTCAGAGTTCAAGATATGGAAGGATACCATGATGGAAGAGATGAGTTCTCTACACAAGAATGACACTTGGGAACTGTCAAAGTTACATAAGGGAAAGAAAGCAATTGGTTATAAGTGGGTATATGCAAAGAAACAGAGATCTCTTAAAGGTGACGTTGTACGCTACAAAGCTAGGTTGGTAGTTAAAGGCTACGCACAACGAGAAGGCATTGACTATAACGAGATATTCTCACCCACTGTGAAGAACTCGTCTATTCATATTTTGTTGGCACTGGTAGCACAGTACGAGTTGGAACTTGATCAGCTCGACGTGAAGGCCACCTTTTTCCATGGCGATCTTGAAGAGGAGATCTATATATCTTAGCTGATAGGGTTCAAATGCAAGAAAGAAGAATATGGTTGCAAACTGAAGAAATCAGTTTATGGACTAAAGCAATCACCAAGGCAGTGGTACAAGCGCTTTGATATTTTCATAAGAGGCAAGAAGTACAAACGAAGCCATTATGATCCATGTGTGTATTACAATAAGCTACCGAGTGGAGAGTACATTTACCTACTACTTTATGTGGACGATATGCTCATCGCTTTCAAGAGCAGATCTGCAATTAATAAACTGAAGAAAGACTTATCTTCTGAATTCGAGATGAAAGATCTGGGTTCTAGGTGAAGCAAAGAAGGTGTTAGACATAGAGATTGAGCAAGACTCGAAAGGTGGCAAAGTTAGCTTGACGCAAAAGGTATATTTGAAGAAGGTACTTCAGAAATTTAACATCATGGTGATTCAAAGTCTGTAAGTACACCATTGGCTCCTCATTTCAAGTTAAAAGCTACTATGTATCCTACTTCTGTTGAAGAGCGTAAGTACATGACTCATGGTGCCCTATGCTAGCGCAGTAGGTAGTTTAATGTATGTAATGGTGTATATATGGTCCGATTTGTCACAAGTTGTCTCGACGATTACTAGATACATGCATGATGCTGGCAGGGGTCATTGAGAGACAGTCAAGTGGATCCTACGGTACATCAAAGGTACAATAGACGGTTTGGTCTTCCAGAAGGATTTTACAGGTAAGCAGGATTGTATCAGAAATGTTGATTCTGTCTACGCTAGAGACCTCAAAAAATATCAATCTATAACGGGATATGTGTTTACATTGTCCCAAGCACCGGTTAGCTAGCGCTCTACTCTACAGTCTACTGTCACATTGTTTACTATAGAGGCCGAGTATATGGCAATGACGAAGGTTATGAAAGAGGCAATTTGGCTTCAAGAGTTGCTCAATAACTTAGAAATTGATCAGGATCTATTGAAGATCAACTGTGATAGCATGAGTGCTATCTATTTAGCAAAGAACCAGGTATATCATATAAGGACAAAGAACATCGACATCATGTTCCCCTTTGTTCGGGAGATTCTTGATGAGGGTGACATCGTAGATGATTCACACGAAGGAGAATCCCACTGATATGCTTATCTAGGCTATTCCGGGAGTGAAGTTTGCACATTGCAATGAGTTACTTCAAAATTTTCCAATTGCTTAAGCTCGATGGAGCTCATTTGGATGAACTATGAAATGGCTTGATCCCCTGGGCTAGGGGTACATAGACAACCACACTAGTTCAGCCCGTTAGAGTCGACATGGTACTATATTGTGTTGGGCTCAGATTTGAGAAATCTTCACTAAGGTGGAGAATTATGGAAAGAGAGATGAATAAAAAGTTGAAGATGAAGGTTTTTAAAAGAAGAAGAAACAGAACTGTCGACAATTCTCTTGAACTGTTGACAGTATGGAACACTGATATGTCTACAAGTAAAGCGTGTTGTCGATAGCAGGCAATATGCGCTGTCAACAATATTATATAGAGAGTTGCTGTTTGTTAGAGTTGGGGTTGGCTGTCGACAGCCAAGGCCCTTGGGCTATCGACAGCGCATTGACTCTGGGCGAATCCGAGCAGGTTTCTGAATTTGTTTCTGATCTAAATTCAGAGTTTTTGGTTTCCTTTTCTTAATAGACTCCATCTCTATATTTAAAGAGAGGTAAGTCTCCTGCTATTGGATCTAGTAATTGATTGGTTTAATAAGATCTCTCTCCCCTTCTGCCCTGAGGATGTAGGCAATTGTTGAATCTTGTTAAATCTTGTGTTATCACTTTCTTTCTTTTGTTCTCACTTTCTTTCTTTTGTTTGCTTGTTCGTGCGATTGGTGACTATTCTCTGGTATTGTTGTTCTCTGTTATTAAGATTCTAACAGCTTCATAAATCCATTTTGATAAGGGTTCTAGAGCTTAAGTATGTGCTTATGAAAAGTTAAACATCTATCACCACTTGAAATAAAAGTTGTTAAGCTATAATATGATCTTAGACCTTATAAAATCTATTTTGATATATATATATATATATATATGAGAAAATTGTACTTCAGCCGTCAACTGAGATACTCTCTCAGCTGGTGACGATGTGACTGAATCTCAGCCACAAATCCTGATCACAACGCTACCATGGCTGCAATATTTTTGTGAGGTTGCTAACATGATCGCAGTATTTTATGAGGACTGCCACCATGGTTGCAGTATTTTATGATGACTGCTACCATGGTTCCTGTGCAAATTAGACTGAGAATATCTAATTTTTTTTAGGACTGTAACCAGGTCACAGTGGACTGCAACCAGGTCGCAATGCTAGCAGAGAAAGCTCTCTTAGCTGGTGGTTGAGGTACATATATATATATATATATATATATATATATATATATATATATATATAAAGTTCATTTTGATAAAGGGTCTTTCTAAAAGTTTGGTCCTAGATACATCGAGAGAGATAAGGTTAAGCTCGAAGAGGAACTCACCGATAGTGGGAAAACCCAACCTTCTTGATTGGCGAACTATTCCCATAAAAAAAGTTCAATGTGGTAAAACAACCTGAACTGGTGAAATTCATGTGGATCATCTACCCTAATATATTATATCCTATTTATAGAATATGTGCTGCTACCCCTTCTCTATGATGATGATGCACTTTTGATACAAATGGCTAGGTTGAGTTTTAACTCATAATAAATTCTGAAAGTGTACCTAGAGGGGGGTGAATAGGTGTACGGCTAATCTAATGAACAATAATGCAGAATAAAAAAAAAACTTAATTGCAACACACTTAGTGTAACCAAAGAGTGCAGCCGAATTCCCGGTGAAGGGCTCTGGACTAACTCCTCTTGATTCCTCTGAATAAGAGTTGAGGTGCTATATGAAGCACTCTTGGTTAAACACAAGTATGAGCACACACAAATAACACAAGCATGTATATGATATGACAATAAGATGCAATGCTCAAATGTAAGAGAGAGTTAGAGAAAGTGGATCAAACGCAAACACTGAGATATGTTTCGAGGTTCGAGCACACAGCTCTACGTCCCCGCCTTCGCACAGAAGGATTTCCACTAACTCGTCCACACAGGACTTCCCACACAGAGAACCTCCACTGAGGATTTGGGGCAATTACAATTAGGAGTACACAACTCCTCTCTCTAACAAATATAACCTCTATACTTAGAGGCAAGGCACAAAGCCAAACAAGAATCAACCTCACAAATGAGGGATAGGCACAAAGCCACACAAAGATCAACCTCACAAATGAGGGATAGGCACAAAGCCACCACTCTAATGATCACCTCTTCACTAAGAGGGATATCAACACAAATAAAGGAGGGTTTACAACTTGATGATCTCAAAGACCACAAACCAATTCTTTCTCACAAAATAAAGATCCTATAGATAGGATAGAATGATAAGCTCAAATGTGAGAAAAACCAAAAGGAATGGAAAATAAATACTCAAAGAAAATCCTTGGGAAAAACTAGAAATAAGGATGAAGAAAATGAACCAAAAACTCTTTTCCCAAAATCACTTTTCTTTGATTTTCCAAACCCTAAAAAAATACCAAATCAAATGCAAACTTTAAAGCCCAAAACTCTCTTTTCAAATGCAGCAAAAACTTTATAGAGATCAGAATTAAAGCCCTTGAAAAACTTGTATCAAACAGCCAAGAGAAAACCCATTTATATAGCCATTTAAAAATATATCCATTGGCAGCCAGATAAGGTCAGTTTTGACCTTCCGGTCGACCGGCCGGTTGACCGTCGAACGGTCAAATTTTTTACCGTTGCGCCCTTCGGTCGACCGCCCGGTCGACCGGGCCAAAGCGCACGGTTGACCGTCCGGTCGACCGGCCGCACCCGAGAGTGGGCTGACTTCAGTCGGTCGACCGCTCGGTCGACCGGCCAAATCACTTGGCCTTTGTGCACGTCTCGTGCACATCGGTCAACTGGGTCGGGACCGACTACTGGTCCGATCGACCGTCCCGGTCGACCGCCAGAGCCTGGCAGGGAAAATTCATGATTTAAAAACTTGACTTTTTATTATTAAATAAATCTCATAAAATCTCATAAATTTCACAAAAATTAGTTCTTATATTATCTTTGAAATACAAACATTTGTGAAAAAATTCAATACATATTTCAAACTATTTGAACCATTTTTGTGTCTTTGAAATTTTGCCTTAAAACAAAAACGGTATTTTTCTAGAAACCAAACTTCTAAAGGAAAATACAGTTTTTCTATAAACTTTTATAAATACAAAAACATGATATTGAAACAACTTTGAAGCATATAGTATATGGATAGAATCCAATATACATGAAAGGTATTATATTTATGTTTTTGACATTAAATCTGAAAATAAGTTTTGTTTAAATACAAAACACCAAACTCATGAAATAGACTATCAAAATAAGTTTGTCTAAATAGATGAAGCATATATGTATATAGAACAAATCTAATATACATTAAACCATGTAAACTTGTTTTGATACTATCTATTCATGGAAACCAAGATCGGTTAAACTAAAAACCAAAAACTAATAAACAGAAACTTTAAACAAGTGTGTGTGTTGTGAACTTCAGCATATCACACTATCTACCTTTAACAATAGATAAACTAACTATTCTAAAATAAACCGAGGTCTTCTTGTAGAGTGTCGTCTCCAAGTCGACTCGATCCAAACGTGATCCACCGAGCTTGACTCCAAACGAGTGCTAGATATGACTTGACGCTCGGGCTCTTGAATCACCATGTGAAAGCTCCAAAAACACCTTTGTTGAAGCTAATTATCTTGATCAAATATTTGAAACTAAATATCACAAAATTATTAGTAAACTATAACCACATGAGTTAATCATCATTAAAACTAGAGTGGAAGGCCTCTGGGCCAACAATCTCCCCCTTTTTGATGATGATAAAACTCATGGAGTTATATATGCATGGATTAAAGTTAAGCTTCAAAGAAGCTCCCCTTAACTCATGCATAGCAATAAACAATAAAGATATGCTATAAATGCTATAAAAATAAACATACTTTTGATACCAGATTTTAAAATAAACATGCTCTTGATACCAATATAAATTCTTAAAAAAATGTTGCTCTTAATACCAATAAAAAACTTCAATAAGAACTCTTGATACAAAAAAAAAAAACAATATCAAAACATGTTCTTGATACCAATAAAAACAACAAACAATATGCTTTATTTCTTTTAAATAAACATGCATATATACTAAAATACTTCTCTCCCTTTTTGTTAATCATCAACAAAGGGGTTAAAGTAAACAATAAAATAATGTTCTCCCCCTTTTTGTCTGAAACAAAAATCAACAAGGGGTGAAATCAAATCAAAACATTATGATACCATTGAAAAAAATATATCAATGTAGTGCAAAGGTATATATAGAAACATCATGATACCAAATGATGATACCAATTGAAAATAAACTAAACATTTTGAAGATACCAAAATTTTGATACCAAATTAAAAGATATAAATATATAAACATATAGTTAATCTTGATACCAAATGAAAATATTTTACATTTTTATACCAATTTGAAAAACATAAACCAATCTTTTTGGTTAAACATTAAACTCATTTTGCAATAAAGATACCAAATAGAGAATAATATCAATTTAATATTTTTGATACCAATATTGAAAATGAAACATATATCAATTGAAAATAATTTTCATTAGGAGCGTATGATACCAAATAAAAATCAATATCATTTTTAATTATTTTCCATCATAAAGTGTGGGAGTAAAAATCAATACTAATTGTAAACAAAACCAATTGAAAGGTAAAAACATGAATTTTCTCCCTCTTTATGAAATACCAAACAAAATGATGCATAAGCTTGTATAAGATACCAATTAAAAAATAATCAATTGAAATATAATTGTCATTTAAGGAATCAAGCTTAGCATAACCAAAATTTGTGCTCAAAGATATAGAGATATAGTAAGCACAAATAAAAGTAAATACATATATATGTTTTAAGTAAATACCAATCGAAATTGATACTATTTGAAGTTTAAGCATACATATATAAAAACATATATGAGTATATAATATGAATGTCAATAGTGATACCAATTGAAAAGTTACAATGATACCAATTGAAACTATAATGAGAATCAAGTGTATAACTCATACTTCCTACCACCCATTCATGCACATGTTTTAAATAGATTTTCAATAATGAGTATACAAGGCATAGTTGCCCAACCAACCGCCCTTGGGATGGTAGGCTTTTTAAAAATAAGTTTAAAAATAACACGTTTGAAAACTCTACCATATGAAGAATACAAACTAGTTATATGAAAAACTTGTAAACTAGTACGAAATCCTTCAAGCAATGAATAAAACAAAGATATTTTTCATGAAAAATATGTAAGTCACATGATCATCAAACACTCAAAATCTATATAGCACATATCATACTCATGAAAACAAAATCATGAGAAACATTAAGTAAAGTGAGTGTATAAGAGTTACGTGAAACACATCATCATGAAAATAGGCAATCAAGCTCAATATGAAATTCCTTAAAACAAAACATGAAAATCATTAAAATTTAATTTTCAACAAAATAATACAACTTCAAGGCATATGTATGATTTGTACAAAGTAGAGTATACATACATATCCAAACATAAACGAGTCCACAAAGTTATATGCATGAAGGCAAGTTGCTCAAGGATGTATATGTATAGCTAATAGTTTAGACAAAATAGACATATACATGAAGTTTAAATATAAATATGAAAAACATGTACAAAATGGGAATACAAGTCAAAATGCATGAATCATCAAAACTAGGCTATACTAGTACATCTAATAAGTACAAATAAGCAATCAAGCACACATATATAATAATCTATTTGTGGCTCACTAGTTGTACAAGTACATATCCAAGTTTTAATGAAAATAAACATCTAGACGTGTAATCAAAACATAAAGTATAAAAATCAAAACAAAACTTATATGATCATTATGGTAAATGAACATGTATTAGATCTGTGATATACACAATAGTTAAAACAAATGTGAGAACACAAAATATGAGTCCATATAGACATGGGTGATCTCAAATACTAATCACGTATGTCATAGGACTAACAAACATGGCATATGACATAATGAGCATTAAAAACATGACATGCTAAAAATCAACAATATAAAAATCATGTAAACTTAATGGGAGTTAGAGATCGTTACCAAAAACCATGAGGGTACATCTCTATGTCTCCAAACCGAGGTAGTCCTCCCACCAAACTCCCCTTGAAAGTGATGCATCCAAAATTTGTCCTCTTTAAGCTCGGAACGCATCCACCTTAAGGCACCAACACTCTCACGTCATGTGAGAGCCCACACCTACATCAAAAAAAATAGGAGTGGTCTTTGGTACCCATACTCTTTTGGGTCCATGGGGGTTAGCTCCTTTCCTAACCCGAACAAATTTAGTTGCTAAATTTTAATCATGCATACGATCATAACAAAACATAGCAAGGTGGCCCTTACGTCCACAATGTGTACAAGTGTACACATGAGCATACATTGTGTGATGGGTGTGAACGTGAGGAGCATATCTATGTCGTGGTTTGTGTGCATGCATAGGAGGAACTTGCTTCTTTCGAAACAAAGATTTTAAACGTGTATGGTTCATGGCACAATGGATCAAAGTAGAGCCCAAACAATCAACACTCTTCTTTAATAAGCAAATATCATTTTCAATTATAGAAGAGGTGCATGCAATAGGTAAGCTAGATGATGAAGCTACATTAGCATGGCAAACATGTGTGTCTAAATCCTTTTTCAAAGAAATGTTTTCATTAGACATCAAATCCAAATCCTTTGAAATAGAAATAATTTTGTTTTCTAAAGATTCATTTTCTTTTAAAACAAAATCAAGTTTTGAAGTTAAAGTTTCATTTTTCTTCAAAATATTTTCACAATCATTTTTATTTTTCAAAATCTTGTTTTCATTTAGGGCAAGATCAAGTTGGGATTTAAGTGAGTCACGTTCACTTGAAATCTCATCCCTTTCTTGAAAAGCAATCTCAAGTCTAGAAGATAAATTTTTATTTTCTTCTTTTAATCCAAAGCTATCCTTTTTCAAAAGTTCATATTTTAAAATCAAATTTTCACAATTTTTAGCTAGTTCATTATTTAACGCATGTGCATCCATACACTCATTATAATAAGAACTAGTACTAACATCTAGTTGAGTATCCGAATGTACCTCAAGGGAGTCATTCCCTTGGACCTGAAGCAACGTTCGTCGGACTTGTCTCAACTAGATTTCCTCTTCTTATTGATAATCGTTTGTAGCTCGGGAGATGTCAAAATGTTCCACACTGTAAAAGCGGAATCATAATGAGAAAACACATGTAAATATTCTTTATCAAGAGATGCTGTAAGTGCCTTTAGGGCTAGTGCATTGACCTCTATATGCTTGCTATCACTAAGGTAAGATTCCTTGGTAATGGCAATTTAAATGGTTTTGTTAAAGACAAAGTTGATACTACCTTGTTTACAAAGCATATAAGATGATGATTTCTTAATAGTTCAAATATATATTGATGATATCATTTTTGGATCTAATAATAAAAAGTTTTGTAAGAATTTTGGATAATGCATGAAGAAAGAGTTTTAAATGAGTATGATGGGGGAGCTCAACTATTTTCTTGGACTCCAAATCAAGCAAAGGGGTGATGGGATCTTCATCGATCAAGCTAAATATACAAGAGAAGTTGCAAAGATATGCAAGACTTTCATGGCTACCATAACGAAGCTTGACAAAGATGAACAAGAAAAAAATATTGACATTAAACTCTATCATAGTATGATTGATAGTTTGCTTTACTTGACGGTTAATAGGTTAGATATCATGTTTAGTGTGTGTTTATGTGCTAAATTTCAATCTTGTCCTAAAGAGTCTCACTTAATTGCCCTCAAATGCATTATTAGATATCTAAATGGTACTATTGGAATGGGCTTGTGGTAACCAAAGATCGGACAATTCTCCATGATGAGTTATTCGGATGTCGATTATGCCGATTGTAGAGTGGATAGGAAGACCACTACTATAACTCGTCAATTTTTAGGAAATTGTCTCGTTTCATGGTCTTCCAAGAAACAAAATTTCGTAGCCCTCTTAACCGCCTAGGCAGAGTATGTTGCTGCCGGAGCTTGTTGTGCACAAGTCTTTTAAATAAAATATGCTATCCTTGATTATGATTTACATTTTGACCATATTAAAATATTTTGTAATAATAATATACCATTCATATAATCAAGAATGCAAATCAACATAGCAAGACCAAGCACATAGAGATTAAATTTCACTTTTTTTGAGATCATTATGAGAAATGAGATATTGAGATTGACTATATTCTATCGATTTTTAATTAGCAGATTTTTTACTAAACTACTTAATTTTAATAGATTTTTTATTTGTGGCGAATTGAATATTTGCATTATGGAACCATGAGTTTTTCATTATTTTTTTGGTATTTATGTTTGATTTTTTGTTTACTTTAAATTGGTATGATTTTGCTCATTTTAAAATAAATGATATACTTTCAATTCATTTTATTGGTATCTATTAGTTTTCATTGGTTTTCGGAGTCTCTTTTTGATATATGACCAAAAGAGGGAGAAGATTTATGAGTTATTTGTATTTGGGGATTTATAATTTTGGATTTATGAGTTGTCATTTAGTAATTGGAGAAGATTTATGAGTTATTTGTATGAAGAGATTTATGAATTAGAAATTTATAATTTAGCTACTACTTGCTATTACTTCTATTTCACGTTTGTATGCCTTGATTTGTTGCATACCTATTTGGTGGTTGGAGGCAAGGATGGAGGTTGGTATGTTTATGTATGGCTTTTCATATTTCATATCTATACCTATATGCATATGATGACTTGTTTTGAAATTGTCACATTCTTTAGTCATAAATGAATGAACTTGATAGACAAGCATAATTCTTGAGGAAGCTTTCCAAGCTCTCTATATTTGTCTATCCTCAATACTTATGTGTTTTGTCATCATCAAAAAGGGGGAGATTGTTGGCTCAAGAGTATACTCTCCGATTTTATTTTGATGATTACAAACCACATGATGTTATTCAGTACTAATCAAGTCTTTGTGTTTCTAAGTATTTCAGGTTCTAAGAATATTGTTGGTGTATTTTTCCTCAAAAGGAAGGTATTCTAATCTTAAGATCTCTCAAGGAAAGAATTCGAGTTTGGACGATCAAGATTCACATTTTGGAGAAGCCCTCTTGAAAATTGATTGACGACATTGAGTACAATTGTAAGATAATAGAATGTTTAAAGTATAGTGTGTAGAGTTGATGCTCAAGAAGTCATACACACAAAATACAAGTTTTCAAAATATGATTTTTGATATCTAGTTTTTTCTCACTTTGATATTTTACAAGGTTTGATGTTTGATACACTTTCCATAGTTTTTCAAATTTATATATCATATTTCTATCATGTACGTATAGCCTATGTATTGTCAAAATATTTTTCTAACTATTATAAAATATATCAAAATAAGTTTAAATTTAAATATTATTTATATATAAGTTTTTAGGCTAGGTCGGTCGACCGGGCATGCCGTGCATGTCGTGCATGTTTGTCAGGAGACCAACCGATCGACCGGCAAACCTAGCGGTCAACCGGATGGTCGATCGACTGTCACTAGTTTGGTCTCGATTGAGATCGATTGACTGGCGGTTGACCGACGTCAACGAATAGTTCAAATATTTGAACCATCAGTCGACCGACTGGTCGATAGAAGTTTTGTCAAAGCTACAGTAACAGCTAATTTTTTAAAATCTAGTTTTTCAACTTTTTTCCCAACGGGTATATTTGTTTTTTTGGGTCTAATCTCTTCCCTAATAACCTGATAGGCTCTTCTAACAGTGTTTTATCATTTACCTATATATATGGTTCATTTGTAGAGGATTATTAAGAATTTTTTTGAGAAATATTTGAAAAATCAAGTTTATTCAAATTTTTTTTAAGTTTTCTTACTTCAAGTGCTCTCATTTCAAAACCAATTTCTACAAGTTTTCATCTTTTAAGTTGATTCATCTCAACTGATTTTCTCTTTCACAAACTTCTTGAGTCCATCTCACATCAAGTACAATAGAAAGTTATAAAAGGGATTGTTTATGATTTTTGTGGTCACCAAGAGCTTGTAACTTCATTGGCTTTGTGTTACCTCTTGTGTAGAGAATTGAGAGTTGGAGTTGTGTTCTCCGGCCTTAGGTAGACCTTTATAATTCCTTTGTGGAGGCTCTTTTGTAGAAAGATCCTTAGTGGTAGTGAAATCTTTCATGCAAGGAAGGCGGGGACATTAAGCTTGGTGCTCGAAGTTCGAAACAAAATATTTGTATTTGTGAGTGCTTTCTCTCTTACACTACTCTACTTGCATTGCTTACACTTGTGTTTTACATTCATTTTCACTTGCCATTCATTTCTAACATTATATTTACTTGTTGGTTTCCTCTCTCTTAATTAAGAAGGCAATCGAGCACCTCAACTCATTGTCTAGAGGAATATAGAGGAGAAGTTCTAGAGCATTTTATAGAGAATTCGGCTTCACTTATTGAATTGAGTTGACCGTTTACATTATTCATTTTATTAATTATTATATTTTTCGCATTATTGACTATAAGATTAGCATTACACCCATTCACCTCCCCTTTATGTGTACTTTCAATAGTTTTGAGCCAATTGTTGTTGCACTCTCAGATCTTTAGTGATCATGTGACTTGTTTTTCTCCAAACCTCTTTATATCTTGGTTTGAGCCTGATCCTTCGACCTAGTGAAGTTACGGGATCTCGACACAGGGCCCTCTAAAGGAAAAATAAAATTCTTTATGAAATTTGAGGTTACATGGGTCTTTCCTTTTATAAATGTCATGTCCATTGATGGCGATTTCTCTATGTGAAATCCCCAAATCTTTCCTTCCTCATTTTGAGTAGATATCCCTTGCCTTCGTTGCCTATTTTGATAGAAAAAGTCTCCTCGAGTTCTCTTATCGCCAGTCTATCCACCATGTTTTTGTTATCTCCTTCTAAACCTTCATCTTCCATTCTATCTAAAGATAACATTAGAGTTTGTAATGTTGTCCCGGATGGGATCTAGTTTGATTTCTCGCTGATGAGTTAGTGGATCGTAACTCATCCAGTCCTGATCTCATTATCCTGCTAGAGTCCCTAAAATTAGGTTTACTCTCCCAGTCCTGATCTCGTTATCCTGCTAGAGTCCCAAAAATTAGATTTCTTCGCGGATGAGTTGGTAAATGTAACTTTTTAGTCCCGATTTAATTGTATATTCAATTCCCTCAAGCTATGTCCCCTACAGCTTCACCCAAATGGTTAGGAAGAGGGGGTTTTGTTCGGTTTCATTTGCTTAAGTCAGTCATTGATGTACCCCTTCTTCCTGAGTTATTTTCCTAGATCTATTCCACCCACAAAATAAGAGATCAATCCTGTTCGTCCTCCACTACCACTTGCTTGAACTTAGAGGGCAGTGAACAGGTGATATGCTAATTTAATGCTGAAATAAAGATAATTATAAACTACCAAACTTAACCAAACTGACAACCAAGAAATGAAGGCATATACCCAGTGAAGGGCTCTAACTTCTCCTCAAGATTCCTCTTAAAATAAGAATTGAGATGCACAATTACTTTATTAACTTAAAGAGAGTTCTAACAAATAAATAATCTTACAAGAATAATGAATCAACAAGTAAAATAGTGCAATTAATAGAGAAGAGAGTTAGAGAAATCAAACGCAAGCCATATTATCGAGATTTGAGGCACTTGCTCAGCGTTCCTGGCCTTCATCGCAATGAAGAATTTTCTCTATAATCTGATCTTGCAAGATCACTTAATCTGCAACACCTACAAGATCGCTCACTCATTCCCACAAGAACACAATTATACGAACTCGCAAGCTCGCTCGAGGCCGTAACATCTAACCATTCTCAATACAAAGATGAATAACTTGTGATCAAGACTCTTGATCATAAACAAACTTTCTAGCATTATATTTACTTGTTGGTTTCCTCTCTCTTAATTAAGAAGGCAATCGAGCACCTCAACTCATTGTCTAGAGGAATATAGAGGAGAAGTTCTAGAGCATTTCATAAAGAATTCGACTTCACTTCTTGAATTGAGTTGGCCGTTTACATCATTCATTTTATTAATTATTATATTTTCGCATTATTGACTATAAGATTAGCATTATACCCATTCACCTCCCCTTTATGTGTACTTTCAATAGTCTTGAGCCAATTGCTATTGCACTCTCAGATCTTTAGTGATCATGTGACTTGTTTTTCTCCAAACCTCTTTATATCTTGGTTTGAGCCTGATCCTTCGACCTAGTGAAGTTACGGGATCTCGACACAGGGCCCTCTAAAGGTAAAATAAAATTATTTATGAAATTTTAGGTTACATGGGTCTTTCCTTTTATAAATGTCATGTCCATTGATGGTGATTTCTCTATGTGAAATCCCCAAATCTTTCCTTCCTCATTTTGAGTAGATATCCCTTGCCTTCGTTGTCTATTTTGATAGAAAAAGTCTCCTCGAGTTCTTTTATCGCCACTCTATCCACCATGTTTTTGTTATCTCCTTCTAAACCTTCATCTTCCATTCTATCTAAAGATAACATTAGAGTTTGTAATGTTGTCCCGGATGGGATCTAGTTTGATTTCTTCGCTGATGAGTTAGTGGATCGTAACTCATCCAGTCCCGATCTCATTATCCTGCTAGAGTCCCTAAAATTAGGTTTACTCTCCCAGTCCTGATCTCGTTATCCTGCTAGAGTCCAAAAAATTAGATTTCTTCGCGGATGAGTTGGTAAATGTAACTTTTTAGTCCCGATTTAATTGTATATTCAATTCCCTCAAGCTATGTCCCCTACAGCTTCACCCAAATGATTAGGAAGAGGGGGTTTTGTTCGGTTTCATTTGCTTAAGTCAGTCATTGATGTACCCCTTCTTCCTGAGTTATTTTCCTAGATCTATTCCACCCACAAAATAAGAGATCAATCCGGTTCGTCCTCCACTACCACTTGCTTGAACTTAGAGGGCAGTGAACAGGTGATATGCTAATTTAATGCTGAAATAAAGATAATTATAAACTACCAAACTTAACCAAACTGACAACCAAGAAATGAAGGCATATACCTAGTGAAGGGCTCTAACTTCTCCTCAAGATTCCTCTTAAAATAAGAATTGAGATGCACAATTACTTTATTAACTTAAAGGGAGTTCTAACAAATAAATAATCTTACAAGAATAATGAATCAACAAGTAAAATAGTGCAATTAATAGAGAAGAGAGTTAGAGAAATCAAACGCAAGCCATATTATCGAGATTTGAGGCACTTGCTCTGCGTCCCTGGCCTTCATCGCAATGAAGAATTTTCTCTATAATCTGATCTTGCAAGATCACTTAATCTGCAACACCTACAAGATCGCTCACTCATTCCCGCAAGAACACAATTATACGAACCCGCAAGCTCGCTCGAGGCCGTAACATCTAACCATTCTCAATACAAAGATGAATAACTTGTGATCAAGACTCTTGATCATAAACAAACTTTTTCACAAGACACAACCTATGTAAGAGTAGAAAGATCAAGTGTGGGTGAGAGAAAAATAGAGATTAGGAATTGAAAATCTCAAGAAAACTTTCTCACAAAGATATGAAATGAATAGCACTAGAAAAAAAATTTCACAAGAGATTTAGAATGAGAAGCTTGAAAACTTTGCAAAACTTGGTATTCAAACACTCTTTAATCATCCCTTTTATAGGAGAATCTTAGAGACCATAACTCAGTAAATTCCAATAACTAAAACATGTTGAACATAAATAAAATCATAAAATAGCTGTTAGAATCAAATCTGCACTGATTTGAGGAGAAAATAGCTGCTGGGAGGCAAATCTGGCAATTTGACAGACTGGCGGTAGACTGGCCAGAGGCTAAAAAAATAGCCATTATCGTTAGTCGATCGGGTGGTCGACTGGCCCAAGTAGTGTTTTGAGCTCAGAACTGAGCTCAGAGCCAACGGTCGACTGCGCGGTCTACCATCCTTAACGTACTGAAAAGCGGGCTAAGCCAGTAGTTGACTTGACTCAGAGTCAAAGGCTCACGCACATCTTGTGCAAGTCTGATTGACTGCTCAGTCAACTATAGAGCCTTTGCTCTGCTGTCTAGTTGATCGTGCGGTGGACCAACAGAAGCCTTAAAACAATTTCTTTTATATTTTAATTTTTTTAAAAATCAAATAAATCTCCATAAATTCTACAATAACAAGTTCTTACAAATATTATTTGGAAAAAATATGTGTGATAAAAAATCATTACATATTACAAAACTTGAACTTGTTTTAGAAACCTTAAAATAATTTCTTTTATATTTTAAAATTCTTTTTAAAAATCAAAAAAATCTCCATAAATTCTACAAAAACAAATTCTTAAAATATTATTTGGAAAAATATGTGTGACAAAAAATCATCACATATTACAAAATTTGAAATGTTTTTGTAATTTCAAATTTATTTTGAAATAGTAGAACTTGATTTTATGAAAACTAAACTTTAAACCACTATTTTATTTTCAATAAAGCTCAGTAAATCATTGTCAAAACTTTCTCTGTGTGTGTGCGCGCTTGAGCAATCAGATTTAATCTAAACTTTACAAAGCTTCTAAACACTTACAGATCTATTTACAAACTTCAAGTCTTCTTTTTTGATCTTCGTCTTCATCTCGACTTGATTTTTTTGAGCTTGACTCCTTCTTGAGTGTTATATGTTATTTTTCTACTTGAGCTCTTGAATCAGCACAGATAGCTTCACCAGCAGAAGCCTTAAAACAATTTCTTTTATATTTTAATTTTTTTTAAAAATCAAATAAATCTCCATAAATTCTACAATAACAAGTTCTTACAAATATTATTTGGAAAAAATATGTGTGATAAAAAATCATTACATATTACAAAACTTGAACTTGTTTTTGAAATCTTAAAATAATTTCTTTTATATTTTAAAATTCTTTTTAAAAATCAAAAAATCTCCATAAATTCTACAAAAACAAATTCTTAAAATATTATTTGGAAAAATATGTGTGACAAAAAATCATCACATATTACAAAATTTGAAATGTTTTTGTAATTTCAAATTTATTTTGAAATAGTAGAACTTGATTTTATGAAAACTAAACTTTAAACCACTATTTTATTTTCAATAAAGCTCAGTAAATCATTGTCAAAACTTTCTGTGTATGTGTGCGCTTGAGCAATCAGATTTACTCTAAACTTTACAAAGCTTCTAAACACTTACAGATCTATTTACAAGCTTCAAGTCTTCTTTTTTGATCTTCGTCTTCATCTCGACTTGATTTCTTTGAGCTTGACTCCTTCTTGAGTGTTATATGTTATTTTTCTACTTGAGCTCTTGAATCAACACAGATAGCTTCAAAACTTGACTTTGAGTCTATTGTTGAAGCTAAACACAAAATCTTGATCTTGATTAAACCTGTCACTTAAATATTATAAGATCATTAGTACTATAACTACATGAGTTAATCATCATCAAAACTAGAGTGATAGGCCTTTGGGCCATAATCTCCCCTTTTTTTAATGATGACAAAACTCATGAAGTTATATATGCATGAAGTAGAAAAAAGCTCTATAAAAGCTCCCACTTAACTCATGCATATCAAATAAACTTATAAATTTTAATAAAAGCTTTAAACATCAAACAAAATATTTATAAACAACTAAACATATATGCATAAAACATAAAAAATGCATATAAATACTTAAATTTCTCTCTCCCTTTTTGTTACTTCATCAAGAAAGGGGTAAACAAAGTAAAAATAGATTTTAAATACTATGGTAGTCAGTTTCTGACCTTTTCGAGATTACGCCACATGGTCATCTCGCACCAACCAGGCGAGTAATGATTGGCCTCTAATGTTGCATATTTAATATCATATTTCCATACTTATTTTAGAATAAAAGCCTGCATTGTCCTAATTAATTGCTTAATTTATTTGCAGGCCCATTCTTTAAGGAGATGAAGAGAAATGAGCCCAAAGCCCACAAAAATTCTGAATTAAATCAGAGTTAATTCACACTCAGTAAATCAGGGAAAAATCAAGAGGTTGAAAACTGGTTGAGAAGAATCCTCTCAGAATCGATCGGTTGAAGCAAAGATCAAGCAAGTTTGATTCAGATTCTGACTGGATACATTTTAGTATTCGAATCATAACTTTTGCTACAGAATCTCAATTCTGATGATTCAAGATGATCTAGAAAGAAGACTGACAGAGCTATAACTCTTATGTTGATCATTATTTCTAATTCTGTCAGTTGTTAAGTGATATTCAGCAATAAACAAGCCAACAAACAGCAGATCAGAACTGAATATCCACCTCTACCCCCTCCATTTCTCCTATAAATACCTGCACTCAAAAGCAAAAGGGAGGACCAATGCAGAGATAGGACTTAGCCAAGCTTTTCATTTCTAGGTTTAGGTTTTTCTTTTTATGTAACTTGTATGTAGGCTTAGGTTAGAAGATGATTCATGTAAGTAAGAGAGAGAGGCTGATGTTGAGAGTGACACCGATGTTCTCCTCCTCCTTTCTTTCATTGTCTCAGTAAGCAATAAAGGTAAACTTTTCTTTGTGTTCGTTTCTTTACTTTCCTTTACATTTGTTTTGCTTTTCGTTTTCCTTTTCTACTTCACCTTGGTTGTATGTGTTGAGTCTACAAGTGAACTCTAAAGCAAGTACACCGATGCTACGTGAGAGCCAGCGATAGTTCATGAAGACGTTCTCCTCTTCCAAGCTCGCATCACTTCGTTCTTCTTATGCTTGACGATATAATGTGCACGGGGACCGAGTTCGAGTTTATGATCTATGCGTTGAACGCCTCCGAAGCAAAAAGGTAGAACTTGCAAAAAGGTTTCCAAGTAAGTCATCACCAAACTAGGTAAGTAATTCTTAACTTTCTTTCTTTTCTTTTATCGCTATAGTATAGATCGCCAACACGATTTCTTTCACCACTTCTTCCCAATTGTTTTCGATCTTTTCCTCCACTTCATTTGTACATAGTCGCTTTTTGTTGTTTTCTGATTTTTCACCTTCTTCATCTCTCGCTTTCTTCTAAACTTTAACCATTAACTTTCTTTTTCATTTTCTTAACTTAAAAACAGAGAAGAACCTTCGCTTAGTTTTGATAACGATTTCAATAAAACTGTAAACGCTTCCATCGCAAACCCTCCTTGTGGATCACGACCCGCATTAGCCACTTGCTATAGCGGAAGTATTGAGCACTTGCACGTTTTTATTATAAGATCTAAAAATCCGTATTTTTTGTGCAGGTTTAGCCTCAATCAAGTAACATATAGCTACTTTTAGAACCTCTGAGCGGGAGTACCCATTCGATTCAAACCCCAAGCGGCTCATATAGTTAGAAGGAAGAGACATAATCAGTTATGACAATCTCTATCTATAAGCCAAAACCCCATTTGAACTAGACAGTTATACGTCGGGAACAGATCAACCATATCAACAGTTGAATGTAGAGAATCAGATAAAGATGAACTCTCGTCCACTTCATTCAAATCAGGATGGTCAACTTAACCACCTCCGAGATAAGGGAGTTAAGTGTTCAAACTAAGCATGACTCTTTAGACTTATCCAAAGAACATGACTTGTATGTGTGTGTGTGTGTGTGTGTATATATATATATATGAAAACCATCTAATATGAAGAAATGATCAAAATCCAAAAATCCTAACTGACCAGAGATCCCCACCTATAATCGCCGTTGACATAGTAGAATTTCTCTCTCTCCGTGGTTTTCTCCCATTTGGGTTTTCACATAATTCTCTGTGTTTGTATTGGTTTTATGTGATTTGATTATACTCACTATATTATTTTGGTACGTGAATTAATTCCTTAGAAAATTACTCACAACATTTGGTGTTTTTATTAAGATCTTCTGTATCCTTACTCAAGATCTCTCCCCATCCAATACCCTAACCTTCCTCTAAATAGCCTCGCACGGTCAAATGGCTCCCTCAAGAAGGAACATCACCCAGGCTAGGGCTGCGGCCCCCGTACAAAAGGAAACGGAAAAACTATCACAATGCTTAAGCCTGCGGACCGTCAGCCTAACCTATCCGATATCTACATCTTCGACATTGAGGATTCTCATTCAAACACTGCACCGCAATGTGGGATGTAGGCAGTCGAAACTAAACCCCAACCCGATAGTGAGCAACTCCTCTAGATGCTTTCACTCTACGAAAGTAGATCAAGGACCAGCAAACAGAGATGATTCGACTCCGTGAGGAGGTGTTCGTGAAAAAGACGCAGCGACCTATGTCCAAACACGACTACTCTAACAAATTAGGACACTGCAGAAGTCACAATATTCCCCTTGGTATATGAAAATATGTGGACTCTCCCGTCACCACCACTTACTTGGGAATCCGTGCACTCCACCAGAAGCTTGAGGCGTAACTAATCGACGACTTACGATTATGAGGATTCTGGGGACTCAGAGCATTCCCGATCCCTAAAGTTCCCTCACATCGAGGACATCACGGATCTAGTCTAGGAGCGGCTCAACCAAACAAGTCAGTAATTTCTGAAGGGAATGAAGTATAGCGGGCTGAAACCCTCCGATTTACCACTGTCATGGAAAATCACCACGCTCCGCTTTTTGAAGAAGTTCATGATATTGACCTTCAATCACTATTCGAAAATCTCTGACCCCCTCTTGTATCTCTACTAGTACCAGGATAAAATGATGGTTTATGCTCACGATGACCTTCTCCTCTGCCGAATATTCCCGTCCAGCCTCAAGGGAGCTTCCTACCACTGATTTTACTCGCTCTGAAAGAATTCACTTCGGAACTTTCATGATGTGACCGACACATTCTACAATTAGTTTGCTTCTGAGAAGGGAATCTAGAAATCCTAGCTCACCAGAGAACCCCACCCATCATTGACATAGTGAAATTTCTCTCTCTCTCTCTCTCTCTCTCTCTCTCTCTCTCTCTCTCTCTCTTCTGTGTGATTTTCTCTCATTCGAGTTTTCACGTAATTCTCTGTGTTTGTGTTAGCTTTTTGTGATTTGATTATACTCACTCTAGTATTTTAGTGCGTGAATTAATTTGTTAAGAAATTGCCCACAGCAAATACCAATTGAAATAAAAAATTATCCATTGAATATCAATTTTAAAAAATAAATCTACTAATTGTAGTTAAAATAATTTGAAAAAAAGATACCAATCATGATACTAATAGAAATTAATCAAGAAATAAATAAGAAACAAATTTAAATGAAGATACCAATTAGCAAAACAAAGATAGATAGTAATTACAATAATTGATACCAATTGAAAGTATGAACATATTTGCCAAAAAAATCATTTTCTTTCTTAGATCATAAAGGAAAGGAATTAAAATCAAATCAAAGAATTTTCTCTCTTTTTTGAAATATAAACACAGCAAATACATAAGCTTGTAAAAGAAATATCAATCATTATATTGAACCAAAATCAAGCTTAGCAAGAATCAATTGTGCTAAAAATATGCCCAAAAATTAAATCATATATATATATATATATATATATATATATATATATATATATATATATATATTATGTGTTTATTTCATTTCTATCCCCAATCTAACATGCATACATAAAAGAAATAATCAAATAAATCGTATAATGCTTTATCGCCCCACTAACCGCCCACGGAGGTAGATATTTTCAAAAATGACTATTTGAAAATAGTTAAAAATAATTTGAAAATACTATCATGTGAAAAATAATGAATATACTAATTGAAAAATAATTTGAAATTGATTCAAAACTATATCAATTAAAACAAGTGAATTTCAAAAAGAATACATGTATAATTGCCATAATCATTAAAATTAGGATATACATATATAACTAAATTAGAATTAAGTACACAAAGGATATTGTTTTTCAAGATCAATAGTTTTGGTTATCATTTTAACGGTTTTTGTTTCACAAGTTTATGTATATACGATTTTCATCTCAATAGAATAAGTTTTATAGTTTGGAATATATGTTGGATCTCATCCACACATATTAGAGCTTCAATTGTTTATAGAAACTTATTTCTATGTGTTTTATGTTTCGGTTTATCAAGTATACATTTTCAGTTTCATGAATAAATTTCATCAAAACAAGTTTATATTGGTTTATACATGTATTGAATTTCATCCATATACATTGTTTCTTCATAAATGTTTAAGTAATTTATTTTGGTGAATTTACTTTAAGTGTTTAAGTTCTGTATTTATCAAAACTTATTTTGATGCTTATTCTCAAAAATAAGTTTTTATCATTAATTATATGTATTGGATTCTATTCATATACATTGTGCTTCATATGTGTTTCAATAATTTTTTTATATTATACACGTTTTGAAAAAAATCAGATTTCCATTTAGAAGTTTGATTTTTGAAAATATAGTTTTTGTTTTAAGCTTAAATTTTCATGTCTCAAAAATAGTTCACATATTTGTAATATGTGATGATTTTTTATCACACATATTTCTACTACATTGTATTTACATGAACTTATTTTTATGAATTTATTAGGATTTATTAAAATTTAAATAGGTTTCAAAATGTCATTTAAAAAAATCCCTTTGTTATTGATTTTGGGCTACTGCCGGTTGACCGGATGGTCGACCGACGTACGCAGATGTGCACAAGCCCAAGGAACTAGAGCTCGATTGACCGGGCGATCGATCACAGTAAAACTCAGCCGACTAATCCTGCAGAGCTCTCAGGTTTTGTTTGGTCGACCGGGCGGTCGACATACAATCCCCAACGGCTAAAATTATAGCCGTTGAGTGGTCAATCGGCTAGTCGACCGACGGATCATTTCTCACAGCTTTTTGAACTCCAATGGCTAGTTTTTCTTGGCGTATATATACGGGGTTTTGGGTGAGTTTTCAAGATGTTTCAATAGCTATTTTTCCTACATTCAGCTGAGTTTCGAAACAAGTTTTTTGGGCCTCAAAATCTACATCTTCTCATTTGTTTCAAAGTTTTTGAAAAATCAAAGAAAACAAATTTTGAAAATTCAAATTTCAATTTTTCAATTTCTATATCATTCAAGAAGTTTTTTCAAGTGTTTTCTTTTATGCTTCTTTTTCAAAATCTTTGTTTTCTCACAAACTTGAGCTATTCATTGTAAAATCTATCCTTTAGGATCTTATATTTGAAATCACCTAGAGGAGGGGTGAATAGGTGATAATGCTAATCTAGTGAACCAAATGCGGAATTTAAGAACTAATTGCAATTACACTAATGCAACCAATAAGTGATGCACACACAACCAAGCCAAGCATATAAACATGAATGATCAATATGAAATAATGCAAGGCACAAAGTAAAGAGAGAGAGAGAGAGAGAGAGTTAGAGTCAATGGATCAAGCGCAAACAACAAGATTTGTTTCGAAGTTCGAGCACCCAGATCTACATCCCCGCCTTCACCCAGAAGGATTTTGAATCCACTAGCTTGTCCACAAAGGACTCCCACACAGGGAACCTCCACCGAGGATTTGGGGCAATACAATAACTAGGAGTACCCAACTCCTCTCTTTACAACCACAGCCTCCTTCTTGAGGCAAAGCATCAAGCCAACAAACAATCACCTCACAACTTGAGGGATTAGCACAAAGCTACACAAGGATCACCTCACAACTTGAGGGATGCAACCCACTTGCACAACCTCCTCAACACAATGAGGGAAAGGCACAAAGTCAAGCAAATAAGGGGTTTACAACTTGGTGATCAAAAGACCACAAATAATCTCTTTTCCCACAAACACAAAGACCCTATAGATAGGATAGAATGAAGCTCAAGTGTGGAAAACAAAGTGTTTAAAACAAAGAAAAGTCACTTGGGAAATCTTCACAAAGATATAGATTGAATGAACCAAAACCAATTCCCAAAAGACTATTTTTCTTTGAAATATAAAAACACTTTAAAACAATAAGATTGATCTTTTTAGCACAAAGAAACTCTTTTTAAAACTTGTTTAAACACTAGAGAAAGCTCAGAAATTTCGTCCAAAATTCTTAGAGAAAACGGGCCATTAATGGGGTATTTATAGCCCCTAGAAAAATATAGCCGTTGGCAGCAAATTATGCCAAAAATGAACTACCGGTCGACCGTCCGGTCGACCGCCCAACGGTCAATTTTTGACCGCTGGCAGCTACCGGTCGACCGCCCGGTCGACCGGCCCCAGAACCAGAGAGCAACGGCTCTCTGTCCGGTCGACCGCCCGGTCTACCGGAGCAACCCGAGAGTGGGTTGCTTTCAGTCGGGCGACCGGTCGGTCGACCGGTCGACTGATACGGCTACGACACGATCTTGTGCACGTCTGGTCGATCGCTACGGTCGACCGGCTGCTGGCCCGGTCGACCGTTACGGTCGACCGCCAGAGCCTGGCAGCCAAAACCTGGGACTGAAAAATTGGATTTTTAATCTCATAAAAATTCCCATAAAATCTCTAAAATTTCACAAAAATAGTTTTATCATTTTACATTGAAGAAAAAACTTGTGTGAGAAATTTCAACACAAATTTCAAACATTTTGAACTATTTTTGTGTTATAGAAATTTTGCCAAAAACCAAAAACTGTATTTTCTAAAACTTGAATTTTGGAATTGAAAACGTTTTGTCCAAAACTCATCCAAATACAAAAGCATGATATTTAAACAACTTTAAGCATGTTGTATATGGACATACTCCAATATACACAAAAGATATATATATCATTGTTTTTGTCATATAAATCTAAAAATATGTTTTGTTTAAAACACAAAACTTAAAACACATGAATAGGTATATAAAATTAAGTTTGTCTAAGAAATGAAACATACATGTATATAGAACATATCTAATATACATAAACACAAGTAAACTTGTTTTGATCTATCTATTCATGAAACCAAGATCGGTTAAACCAAAAACAGAAAAACCGAAAACCAATATTTTAAAACATGAAACGTGTGTGTTGTGAACTTGAGCATATTATACAATTCTAATCTTTACAAATGGATCTAAACACAAAACTAAATTAGGTACCGAGGTCTTCTTGTAGAGCGTCGTCTCCAAGCCGACTCGATCTAAAACTCCGTGATCCACCGAGCTTGACTCCAATGAGTGCTATATATGATTTTTGACGCTCGGGCTCTTGAATCACTATGTGAAAGCTTCCAAACCATCTTTGTTGAAGCTAATCACCTACTAACATCTTGATTAGAGATCTGAAACTAAAATCACAAGATTATTAGTACACATAACTACATGAGTTAATCATCATCAAAACTAGAGTGAAAGGCCTGTGGGCCAACAATATTGTGAGAGATGTTGTTTGTGAGCTTTGTGATCACCAAGTGTTGTAACTATTCTCTTTTGCTTTGTACTTTGGCTTTGTGCCTTCCCTCTTGTGTAAAGGTGATTGCTTTGTGTATCGGCTTTGTGCCTTGACTTTGTGCCCCCTCTTGTGTAGAGGATTGATTTTATATCTTTTTAGAGTCCTTACTGGAGAGAGTTGAAATCCTTCTAGGTGAAGGCGGAGACGTAGAGCTTGGTGCTCGAACCTCAAAACATATCCTTGTGTTTGTGTTTGGCTATCTCTCTCTAAACTCTACTCTCTTTACATCTTACATTATTATTATTAATCTATACATGCTTGGTATTGTTCTTGTGTTCACCCTTGTATTGATCCAAGAGAGTTATTGAAGCACCTCAACTCTTATAAAAGAGGAATCTTGAGGAGAAGTTCCAGAGCACTTCACCGGGAATTCAGCTTCACTCTTTAATATCTATTGTAGTAGTGTAAGAATTTTTAATCTGCATTATTGATCATCAGATTAGCACTGCACCTATTACTTTCAAGTATATCACAAGTTATCATGAAATTTACATTTGAACATTTTAAAAAAAAATTCTTATACAAATGAACTATGCATATAAACAACCACTCAAAGCATATTCAAATTAAAAATGGAGGATAGAGATAGTTGCCGATACAGATAGGGCTAACTCCATTTCCTAAATCAAAGGTGATCTTCTCACCTTAACTTCTTGATAGTGATGCATCTATTGATTAGTCCATCAAGCTCCGACTGCATCCAGCCCATCAAGGCACCAAACTCCCTCACGTTTTAAGATATCTCACACCTACTTGGTACGAAAATATTTTTGGGTCCTTGAGGGTTAGTATTGCTACGAACCCAAATATTGGCATTCAAAATATTTAATCTATCAAAGCAAAAGTTAGCGAAATGGCCTTTGCGGCCACAATGTGTGCAAGTGTGCACTATAGCATTCATGTTAGCATGATGTGCAGGATGTGAATATGTGTGCCGTGAGGTATGTGCATGATGGTGTGAAAATTATTTCTTGTAAAACATAGATTCCAATATTTTATTATCAAAAACACAATGGCTAAAAGTAGAACTCAAACAATCAATTCTAATTTTCAAAAAATAAATCTCATTCTTGTCAATAAAATAAGAAGCAATATTAATATGAGAAGTGTGAGAAACAAAATCTTTTTTGATTTTTTTCAAAGAAATATGTAACTTCTCATTTTCTTTTAAAATAATACCACCTAGAGGGGGTGATAGGGCTAATACTGCTCACAGAAATCAGTGTTTAGAAAATTAAGAGTTGAATATTAGTGCTTTGGCTTCCTCAATATTACCGCTACAAAAAAGTTGCTAAGCAGGTCATGATCCACAAGGAGGGATGTGATGAAAGTGTTTTAGTACTTTATTAAAAACTAGTTATTTCTCTATTTTGAGAAGAAAGAGAAAAGAAGTTAAAAGAATACGGAAGATAAAAAAAATATGGTTTGACGGAAGTTGGGTTTTGAGAAAAAGAAAACAAAAAGAGAGTAAATTAGAGTTTTGGAAACGGTGGAAAACACGAGTGAAGAAATGTAAAAGAAGAAATGATCTAGCTCACTTATCTACTAACTCCCTACGTGCTAACACCTTGAAATATCTGTATCTCAATTTGGATGATCGGCAAGTGTCCAAGACAAACACATAAGATAGTGAAGAATGTAACTTTTTTTAAACACTGGATGTTAAACAATCAAGAAAATCAAGTATGGAAAAAAAAATCTAGTTTAAAAATCATTTTAAAAACAAACACCCATCCTTGCCTTCAAGAACACTTATAGAATGCAAGGCTTGAATTAAGGCATGCAAATGATTCAACTGGGTCACAAAATCAATCAAAAGTAGAATGAGCAGAGGAGAGAGACTAGTGGGCTATGAAAACAGACAAATAATTAGAATAAGAATTGAATAAACTCAACACACCAAAGATCGAGATAATGGAAAAGAGAGCTTGAATCTTCTTTTATTTTCAGTTCAATGGCAAATTACACGTTGATTTTCTCTCTCTCCTTTATGGACTAAACTAGAACCAAAAAAATAAAAAAAATGAAGATAACATTACAAAACTAGCTAACAAAATCCTGAACTAAATCGAAAGTAAAAGCCTAAGCCTAAATTTTACTCTACATCTCTCTCTGATCTGCTCTGATGGTGTATTTATAGGAGGAGAGGAGTGCTAAAGCGAGGAGCAATATAGAGGCAAAATTGCTGGCCCTTATCATGGCCTCGAAAACGTGGCAAAAGGCACGTTTTCGCAGCTTAGATCAGGCCGTTGGGCCAGATCTTTGAGTGCATGATATCCCCTTTTCAGTTGGTCCCTTTTCTTCGAGGAGAATTTTCTCTGGTTGTTGGAATTTTAGAATATCTCTATTGATTTCTTGGCTATAAGATCTTATCTCCAATTAATCCAGATTATTTGGATATTTTTGGGATTTTTCTTCTTTTTCTCCATTAATTACACCTGCACACTATTAGGCATTAAAACGGTTAAATAGAATAGTTTAATTAAAATAGATATGAAGATGTGACATAAATTATGTAATAAATATGAATAATCACATTCCTACACCTATGTTTTGCTCGTCCTCGAGCAAAAATCAAAAGACTAAGAGATTATTGGGCCACTTTCGTAGGTTACGCAACTGCATTGAGCATGTGCAACAAGCCTTTAAACCTTCACGTTACCCTTAGAAGAGGGGTTATAGTCTCCTGAGGCAGTGAATTACACCCACAAAATCCATAAAAGAAAGAAAAATAAAGTACTAGTATTTTCAAAAACACATTTTTAAATATAGAAAATCTTTGAAGAATTCTTACAAAAAGTAAGTGATCTATAAGTCATAGGATCACTAAACTATTCATTCGTAAACTTAGTCTTTATGCATGAACTTGTTATCAATCAAGGTAAGAATTCCAACTGTATTTTTCATTTAGTGCATTATTTTACTCTAAATCATATGCATCTTTGTGACCGTGAATATATGACTTGGGATTCTTTAACTCCAAGTCTAATGCCTTATGAATATGTATATGATGATATTATCTTTTAGTTCTATTAGGCTTTCTAATTCGCCCATGTAACTAGCCTTTAGCCTGTGACTCCCAAGCTGGACGGTCTTAAGGCACCAGGTGAGAAAACACCCATTAGACTTAAGGACTTAAGCAAATAAGATCACAAAACTAAGTGTTTTATTAATGATATGAACCACTTTTAGGTGTGAATACTTTATGCTTTATGAGGCACAATTACCCAGCTTAATCATAGGATTATATATATATATTTATATATATTCTTTTTTTTCATTTTTCTTTTTTTTAAGGCACAACATTCTTTGTTTTTAATCCTAAGTGTGTAAGTTCATGTATACAATGCATATTTCCTCAAGGTAAAAATCAAAATCAAATTATTTTTCCAATTTTCTTCCTAAACTTTGAAATTAAACAAATACTCTTATTTTGACTAAGTATTAAAAAATCCTATTTATTATTCTCTAATCCTTAAGATTAAGCGTTGTTGCCCATTATAATGAATGTTGAGTTCGCAGGAATCTTCCTTTGACCTTTAACTCATTAAAATTTTAATATCCCCTAAATTGAATAGGATCATGCAAGATCCTATCATGACACTCATCCCGGTTAAATGACCAATCTTGGTAAATCATCTCAGAGATATATTGTCCTACACCTTGGTTCAACAATGGAATGTGATTCAGTGAAATGATTGATTGGGACTCAAGAATGAAAGGTCTCATGGAGTTGATTTAAATCAAGTCGAGATTCAAGAGTCGAGTTTGGTTCAAATGTTGGGTCCAAATCAAAGAGTTGATTTTCACCTTCATTTCTGATCAATAAAATGTTACTATGCAAGATAGGTGACTCAAGTTCAATATTTACAGGTACGGGAATCAATGTTGGTTTAGGAATATGGTTTAAATCGGTTTGGGATACAAGAGTCAACATTGATTCAAAATTTAGAACTGAAGCACAAAATTGAAGATCGGGTTCACATTCAAGTTCAAGTTCAATCTCATTGAAGTGATCACATACCAATTTGTCAAAGGTTTGGTATTGATCAAGTTCAAGATAGTGTGATGAAATTGAATCGTGGTTAAAGCTTGCAAGGCACCATGATTCTTGGGTCTTATCAATATGGCTAGAGAAATCAGGAATGGTCAAAAATTTATTAGGTTGAGTTTTCTCATTCCTATCATTCATTGTTTAACAACTGACTCATTTCTTATTCTGCCCTATTGATGGACTTGTTGAAATCATTTTGGGACTGAATCAGAGCTTTTATACTATTTTTCAAGTCAATCCGTACTTCATTTTGTTGTGTTGGGGCTTGAAAAAAGGAGTGTGAATCTTGGTCTTGAAAAATGTGAGAAAATTGTGAGTCCGTCATGTATTGAAATTGGTTTTGAGACTAAAGTAAAGCTTCAACACACTTTGTCAATTCAGATTTTTCTTCAATGAGTTGATCCTGATAAGGAGTATATGAAATAGACATTGGAAAGATTGTGAAAAAGGTGGTTGACAATATGACTCGGGGGAAGTGTATCCCCATGGACTTGATGAAGAGTGAAGGTGATTGTTCCTATCTTGGTTATAATTCTTGAATTTGAGATTTTATTTAGTCAGATAAAATTAATCTGGCATATTTGGTTTTTCATGTTATTTACAGCCAGGTTGGAGATATCCGAGTTAAAAGAGATGGAGGTGAAAAATGGATTCACATTAGCATAAAAATAATTAGGGTTATAATCAATTTCACAAATAACAAAAACAAACAAACAAACAAAAAGAAAGAAAATTCAAGCCTATGTTAGGGTAAATCTTAGACCTAGACGACTCCTAACTGGTTGACTGTCCAAGAGAGGGTTATTGCAGTAATCTGACCATAGTTTAATCGGCCAGGTAGGAGTAAAACTCAATGGGAGGTATCCGTATAGAGTGACGAGCCTTAATTATGCCAAATCACTGGTATTTGAGGTTCATGCCTCTTAATCCTCAACCTTAGATACCGATTTGATCAGAGTCAAACTCTAACAATTTTCTCCTGAGGTCAATCTCCTATTAAGTCCGAGATGTCCAACGTCTAATCGATTTTTACTTAGGTTAGTTAGTGAGTACAATGGAGATGATTTTTACACTAAAAAAAGGTAATGACTCCCCACCTTATCTTATTTAATGAGTTATGCCCTTAGATCATTTTGGAGCAAAGTGTGTAAATAAATAGTGATCGAGCCAAACCTGTATAGAAAAATACAAATTTTTAGAACAGTGCTAGGTCCTCAATTCTATTGTGTAGCCTAGGGCTAACGGGTTATGATCCACAGGGTGGGACAGTGATAGAAGCATTATGTGAGTTTTTTCTTTTAATTCACCAAAGCAAGTTAAGAATTCTCTTTTCAGTTTTAAAAGAAAATAAAAATAGTTAATGCTAATCTAAGTTAGAAGAATTTTAAAGAAAAAGATGGGTTTGTTGTTAAAGAAGAAAAGTAAAATGAGTTTAGATAAAAAGAAAGAGAAAGTGTTGGTTTGGGAATTGTTAGATAAATCTAAGAAAGAAACATAGAAAAGAGATAAAGAAAGAAGACTTACCTCTGTTGTAGATTAAGCGTATCCTGATTTGATGCAAAGTAATGTAAAACAAAGTAGTAGAAAAGAAATACATTGAACGCGATGCTTGGCTAGATCGAGCACGATGAAGAAAAGTAAGAAACTTCCATTGATTGCCATCTTCAATATAAGTCTCTTAAGAAAGGATTACAATAGTGTGACTCTACAATAACTCTTCCTCTCTTTTATTTATGTAACTCTCTCTAACCTAAGCTATAAAGAAAATAAAAATTACATTGAAGAAAAAAGAAAAACCTAAACTAAAAACTCTCTCTGAAATGGTGCCCCTCTGCCTTCGAGGTGTGAGATATTTATAGGGAAGAAATGAGTATTGGACGCGTACGAAGATAGGAGGAGCTGGCGATCCCCCTAATTTGACTAACAAGCCGTGAAAATGCGGCTTTTCCTGCATTTTCATGGCCAGATCCTACCTGTAGGGCCAGGATCCAGGGGTTCTTGTTCGTCCATGTGTCCCCTATCCTTTTATGCTCTTGCATTTTGAATTTCTGTTCTGGATTTGATGAATTATCCTCTGATCTTCAGCTTAATCAAATGGGTATTCAAAAATTCATTTTCCTTTAAATATGGATGATATTATCTCATCTGCTATACCCGGTCTTCAGATAAGATGACCCTTAGAACCACTGAATTTGAATCGATCTCCTTTCTTTTGAACTTTTGAATTTAATTGGAGAAATCTGTCAATCTCTCTCTCTTTTCTTCCTTAATTACACTGCACGTCACTAAGCATGAAAATACATTAATTAGTAGGATTTTATTTAAATATAAATGCAAAAATGTGACACATATGATATGAAAACATTTAATGTACGTGTATGATCACACCCCCACACTTATCTTTTGCTCATCCTCGAGCAAAACAAAATGTATAGCTAACCTAACCTAACTCACTTTCATAAGAATTACAGTTGCACTTAGTACGTGCAACAAGTCGTTAAATCACTATGTTACTTCTAGAGGACAAGGTTTGTCTCATGAGAGTTTTTAGTGGATTGTACCTACAAAATCCATAAAAAAGAAAGAAAAACAAATGTTTAGTATTTTTGAAAACACATTTTGAAGAAAAAAATATTTGAAGTATTAATATAAAAATTCAAGTAATCTATAAGTCATAGGATTATCAAAACTTAGTCATTCCTATGTTGGCCCAAAGGTCCATCACTCTAGTTTTGATGATGATTAACTCATGTAGTTATAGTACTAATGATCCTGTGCTTATTTAGTTTCATATATTTGATCAAGATCTTGTCGGTATTTAGCTTCAACAAAAGATACCATGGAAGTCTCCTCTCTGGTTGCCATGAAGCAAATGTGTGTGGCATCAATCTCCTCTTCGAAATCAGTTTCCAGATCATCCCAAGTGGCTACCATTGCCTTCTTCTTCTTATGCACGTTCTTGGAGGTAGTGGCTTGAAGTGAGGGGCAATCTAGGATGAGATGACCCATCTTCTTGCAATGAAAGTAAGGACCCGTCTCCTCCTTCCTCTTTTCAAATCTTCCTTGAGGTCTTCCTCTTCTAAAGTTGCATTGTCTTCCCTTCTTATAAAATATTTTGCCCACTCTGCTAATAAGCATGGCAAAGTCTTCATCTCCATCTTCGGATGAATCTTCTTCGTCGATGGTGGAGGGACTAGCTTTGAAAGCAATTGCTTTCTTCTTTGGTGTCTCCTTTTCTTCTCTCACCTTTATTTCCATCTCATGGGTTTTGAGATTTCCAATAAAGTCAGAGAAGTCTATCTTCTCTCCATCGTTGAGCTCCTTTAGGATTGTCGCCTTGACTTTCCAAGCTTTGGGGAGAGCTCTAATAACCTTCCGAATCTTTTAGTCATTGTCAATTGTGTCACCTAGAAAAGATAATCTATTAGTAATCTTGATGAACCGAGTAAGCATCTCATCAATACTTTCATTTTCAAGCATGTAAAAATTCTCATATTGAGAACAAAGCAAGTCAACTTTAGATCTCTTGACTTGCGACGTCCCCTCATGAGTAATGATTAGATCATTCTAAATCTCATAAGCGGATTTATAACTAATTACACGAGAAAGATCATCATCATTTAATGCTTGTGTAAGTGCATAATGGGCTTTAGCAATGGCCTCATAGTCCTTAGTGGTTGCTTCAGATCATGTATCCTCATCACTGTGAGGTTCAATGAATTCCTTAGTTATGGCCTTAGTTACTCTAACCCTTAGGGACTTGAAGAAGAGGTTCATCTTGACCTTCCAAGTGGGAAAGTTTAACCCATCAAATTTGGGTGGGAACTTAATGCTAGAGAAGTAGTGTGATGCCATGAAAACAAGTATAAGTACACAAACAAATAGCAAATGTAACAAATTAGCCAAATGAAAGGATCTCCCTAAGGTGGCTCTGATACCAATTGTAAATCACATAGGGGGTGAATAGGTGATGGCTATACAAAATGGAAAATAATGCGGAATTAAAATTTACTTGCTAGCAGCATAGCAAATACCAATCAAAACACAAGAAATACTTACAAATAAGTAAACAATATAAGTGTGCAAGTAAAGAGTGAGTAGAGTGAAGAGAGAAAGAGTAAGCAATCGCAAGCACGATGATATGTTCCGAGATTCGAGCCACTGCTCTACGTCCCCTTCAATACTATGAAGGATTTTCACCATGACTGATCTCACTAGATCATCAACCATTACAAGTTCTAACTAGAACTCAGTGTGCTCACAAGTCCTCTCTCGCGGTGCCGCAACACCAACAATGAGCTCACTAGCTCACTTGAGGCCAACCTCTACAACTTCCCAATAGAACAAAATTGGTGATCTCCTCTTGATTACAAAAAGGCTCACAAGCACAATCCTATAACCAAGACGAGGAGGTGAAACTCTTTGGTATTGTGCAGTAGAAATAGCTTGTAAAGATGTAGAAGGAAGGCTCAAACTAAAAGTCAAGAATGTGTAATTTTGGCTCAAAAGAAAATCTTTTAAGAAAAAGACTAAAACTTGTTTAAATCTTGTTGTAAACTAGTAAAATCTTGTTCAAACTTGTTATTGAGTTTTTCTACGGTCTCACTATTTATGGGGGATGAAAACATGAGGATAAAACCCAAAAGAGTTGTTGGGAAAAGACCCAGAAAAAACAAATAGAAAAGTGCCGTTGGGAAAAATCAGAAGGAAATCCTTCAGTCGGTCGACCGCCAACAGTCAAATTTTCGACCGTTGGTGATAGCGGTCGACCGGTCGGTCGACTGTTTTCCCAACCAGATAGCAAAGCACTCTGTCAGTCGACCGGGGCGGTCAACTGGGCCTAACCAAGAGCAAAGATCTTGCAGTCGGTCGACCACACGGCCGACTGAAGTGCACACAATGCATTTAGAGGAAATTTGTGCATGTTGCTCGATCGTGCGATCGACCGATAGAGCAATATTTCTCTGTCTACGGTCGAATGGTCGGTCGACCGACCTTGGGCCAACAGCCTAATTTGAAGATCTTTTTGAACCCAATATTTTTTTGGACAAAAGTAAACTTTGTTTTAAAGCATAAAATAAAGTTCTAGGGACTTGATAGAACCAGTGTGTGATCATGGATCAACATAAAATAAAGTTAGAACTATATTTTGTAAAGACACTTTTCTAAATCGAAAACTGATTTTTTCAAAACTCGTTTTTCCAATGACAAAGAGGATAGTTTTGAACTCGTTTTAAAACATGTTAGGAATGTAAAAGATATGTGTGTGTCAATCTCAATATAGCTATCAACCTATATCATCTTGATTTTAACAAATGACTATAAATCCTATCTAAAATGCAAAAAGTTAAAATACAAATCTTGATATAGTTTTCTCTTGCAATCTTGATCCTTAAGCTTGTCTATGTGCTTAAGGTCTAGGATCGATATGTTCTTGGCTTTTAAACGTGTGAGTCTTGTGATGGAGCCGAAATGCAACAAAGAGTTAACCTAAAATTTTGCTAAACGAAATTGTTAAAAACATAACTACATATATTTTGTTATAATCAAAATTAGGGCTAATGGCCTTTGGGCCAACAATTTCATATGTAGATATTATCATTTCAGATTCGGATCTAGTTATGA
Source organism: Agave tequilana (assembly GCA_038442645.1). Taxonomy (NCBI): domain Eukaryota; kingdom Viridiplantae; phylum Streptophyta; class Magnoliopsida; order Asparagales; family Asparagaceae; genus Agave; species Agave tequilana. The sequence continues at coordinate 199,313 of JAVJIF010002863.1, forward strand.
TGTATGTTAGTCTCTCTATGGTATTGATCTTGAGATGATTTGTTCGTGACTGTGATTAGATGTTTATTTATATGTGGAGTATTTATCAGACTTGTTAATTATTTATTTGGTGATTAATCAGATAAAAATTTAATTGGACTTAGCTAGAGTTGGAGTCAGCTTGAGGCCTATATTTCTTATAGAAGATTTTGAATAATGTTCCAACAGGATTGATGTAGTTGGATTTATAATTGTGAGTATTTAGAAATATTTACTGATTATATCGTTCAACTACAGATGATATTTTTTGTTGATGTTAAGTACTAAAAGTAGACATTTTTAGATTTCATGTAGCTTGAGAATGTCCCACTCCTTATTATGATCTTAATTGGGATTGAAACTATTGGTGATGTAACTTAGACTATAATCAGATTTAGATCTTGGACTTGACTGGTTTATGATGGTAGTTATATGGGTGAATATCTAGGTGACATTATCAGTAGATTTGATCATTCGTATTGATGGTAAAACATGTGAGAGTTTAGTTAGATATTGATGATTGATTTGACGATTCTTTATTAAAAGAATGAGATCTTGGACTTAGACTTGTCAGTAGACTCGATTGAGTTGGAGTTGATCTTGGGTTGAGGAGTAGGCATAAATTTGTTTGACCTGAACTGGTACATGTATATATATACCTAATTGACTAGTTACTTAGATTTCTGGATCTTGTGTTTGAACTTAAGGGATGTTTGAACTTAAGGGAAGTGGGAGTATATGATGATCTTAATCAGATTGGATAGTGATGATTGGTTAGTTATAGATGAGTATGTATATTTGGATATATCGATGACTTTGAGGATCTGAGTTGATTAAATATTTTGCTTTAAATTATTCTATTCATGCATGCATGTCATTGCTCAACATGAATATCATGATTTCCCTAGAAACTTGACTAATTATACATGACATCTACCTGATAATTATATTATCCACGTTACCAAAGTTGCTAGAAAAATATTATATACAGAAATAACACCCTCATGTTATACTTGTTACATGTCCTATTATACTTGTTAGCCCAAAGGCCCATCAATCGAGTTTTGATGATGCTTAACTCAAGTAGTTATAGTACTAATGATCTTATGTTTAATAAGTTTTAGATATTCTATTAAGATCTTAGTCGGTGTTTAAGTTCAACAAAAGATTTGAAGTCAAGTGTTAAATCTAGTACGTGTTGATTCAAGAGCTCGCGCATAAAGATCGCATCAAATACTAAAGAGGAGTCTAGCTCTTTGGATCAAGTTTTGGACCAAGTCAAGATGAAGAGAAGATTTTCAAGACTTAAGTCTAGTTTTGTAAGTACTAAGATATTGTATTTTAGATAAAATATAAAGGATAGATTAGTTGTGAATTGCTCAAGTTTATACACACACACACACAAAATTTATATGTGTTTTCATAAGAAATAGTTTTAGTTTTCAAAAATGCCATTTTGATTTTGAGCTTCAAAGAACATATTTATTGGTATCATGAATAGAGTTCATCAAAATAAGTTTACTTGGTTTATATGTATATTGAATTTCTTTTATACACATTGATGCTTCATATTGTTTAGAAAAACTTAAATTTATGTTTCTAGTTTATGCTTTTAAGTTTTGTTAAAGTCAAAACTTTATTTTGAGCTTATTGTCAAAAACATAGATATTTCATCTTATATGTGTATTAGATCATAGCCATACACGCTATGCTTCAAATGAGTTTTAACATCTTGTTTTTGTATTTGAACAAGTTTTGGAAAAACGGCATTTCTCTTTAGAAGTTTGGTTTTTGAAAATTACAGTTTTTGTTTTAAGGTCAAAATTTTTTACCTCAAAAATAGTCCAACATGTTTGTAATATGTGTTAATTTTTTATCACACATATTTGTACTTCAAAGTATTTCAATGAACTCATTTTTGTGGATTTTTATATATTTTAAATAAAATTTTAGGGTTTTAAAAGATAAAGTTTCAAATTCTGGAAACCCTGACCTGGGCTTCTAGCGGTCGACCGCCGGTCGACCAAAATAGAGATTGGTCGACAGATATGCACAGGCAACATGCACAAGCCTAGCTTGAGGGCCGATCGACCAGTGGTCGACTGATCCAGAGAGCTTGCTCTCTGGATCTGGCCCCGGTCGAACGGGCGATCGACTAAGAGAGCAGTGCTACCTGGTTCTGGCCTCGGTCGACCGAGCAGTCGATCGATAGGTCTTTGACCTGGGTGCGGTCGACCGGGTGGTCGACTGGCAACCCCAACAGTCATAAATATGATTGTTGGCCAGTCGACCGGCCGGTCGACCAACTGGTCAATCTGGCCTATAACGGCTAGTTTTCTGATGCTTTTATAAAAGGGTGTTTTGGCCAGATTTTTGGTTAAGATTTTTAGGCTATTTTTTAGAGCTCTTTTTCAGAGTTTCTAAGCAATTTTTAGAGATTCATTTCTATATCCAAAAGAAAGTTTTCGAGAGTGAATCTCTTGTGTTTTAAAAAGTATTTTCTTGAGATTTTTCACCTCCACATCTATCTTGTTTTCTCACACAAACCTAAGCTTTCCATTGCTATACTTCTCCTCTAGGGATCATTTTTTGTGAGAGTTATTTTGTGATCAAGAGAAGTGATCACAAGTGTTCTGCCCCTTTTGATTGAAAAATTGTAGAGGTGTGGCCTCGGCAAGCAAGTATACTTGCGTGTGTTGTTCTTGCAGGAACAGGTGAGGGACTTGCGGGTCCAAGAGTTTTTGAGGGAGCTCTTTGTAGGTATTACGGCACCAAGTGATCTTGCGAGATCGATTATAGTTGAAATTCTTCATGGTGTTAAAGGCGGGGACATAGAGAAACTGTGCTCGAACCTCGAAACAATTCTCGTGTTTGCGATTGCTCATCTCTCTCACTCACTTGTGTTTATATATCTCACATGCTTATATAGTTCATCTCTTTATATGCTAGATATATTTGTGCTAAATTGATATATATGCTTGGGTTGTTTGTTTGCTCACACTTGTATTCAACGAAGAGAGCCATAGGGGCACCTCAACTCTTAATCTAGAGCAATCTTGAGGATAGTCCAGAGCCCTCACCGGGAATTCGGTTAACTCTTTGGTTGTACGTTGTGTGTTAGCTTATTGTTTTTAGTTTGCAAATATAGTTTTTAATTCCGCATTAGTTTGCATTAGATTAGCTTGTCACTTATTCACCTACCCTTTAGGTGACTTATAATTAGTATTAGAGTTTAGTGCTCTTATTTTGGGTCTAACAACCATGAGTTAAAGATTCTCATTTTAGCTAATCACTATATTTGAACACATACTCATGGATTTCATGTCACCTCCAATGTTTGACATTCTTAACATCCAAACTGGGAAAGTTAAGATGTCCATGTGCCTAAAAGCCCTAGGTATTCATATTTATTTTACCACCATTAAAGATTTATACTTTTTAAATGGCAAATATCTTGAGGATAATGCAAAAGCCATTCATGTTCTAAAGTCAACCCTAAATGATGATTATCTATCTAGGGTTTCTAATATTGATTCGGCTATTGTAGTTTGGAACACTCTATGCTCTCTTGGGGAATAAACGCCATATGATAAGGAGAGTGACTCGGATGATGGAAGTGCTACTTCCAATATGTGCTATATGGTCCAAGAGGATAACCCCCTTGAGGTAAACTCTGGTTCCAAGCTAGATGAAGTTGAGATGCCATATGATGACCTTACATTATTTTGCCAAAAACTTCTTGAAAAATATGATTTGCTAAAAATGAAAAATAAAAAATTGAAAAATGAAAATAATTTTGTGTTAAAAGAAATAGATTCTTTTAAAAATAAATTTGAAATTGTTTCAAAATAAAATGAAGTTATTTTGGTGGAAAAGGAAAAGGAAATTATTTTAAATGAAAATAAATCTTTGAAAAAGAAAACTATTTTAATTAAAAAAGAAAAGATTTTCATTTCTAAAAAAAAGAATTTTGTTTCTCATGCTCATGTCTCTTCTTCTAAAATTCAAAATGATATATGTACTTTGAAGAAGAACATTGATTATTTGGGCACAAATTTGAGCCAATGTGCATTTAATCATAATAGGTTAGAATCTACGTTTCGCAAGAAACAAGTTTCACATTTTCATGCACATACCTCACGGCATACATATGCACACCATGCTCACACTCACACCACTTATATGCATACTAGAGTGTACAAATATACACATTGCGGCCGCAAAGGTAATTTAGCAAAATTTTATTTTAATAGAATAAATTTATTAAATTTTGCAAATAAGGATGTTTGAATTTCAATTGTTACCAACCCCAGTGGACCCAAAAGGATATGGGTACCAAATTCTCCACCTCTTGTGTTTAATGTAGGTGCGGGCTCTCACAAAATATGAGAGGTTTGGTACTTCGGTGGTAGATGCACTTGGAGCTTGATTGACATACCCAATTATTGCATCACTATTAAGGAAGCATGATGGGAGAACCACCATGATTTGGAGATATGGAGAATAGTTCATATTGTTTGGTAACTATCTCTAATTCTCATTTTTGTTTGCATACTTTCTCATTATTAATTTTTAGCATGTTGTGGTTTTAATGTTCATGATGTTAAATACAATACTCATTAGACTTGTGATATACATATAGAGTATTTGAGATACACCCATGTTTATATGAATTCATATTTTTGTGTTCTCACTATTAGTCTAGCAATTGTGTATATCCTAGTTTTAAATGCACTTGCATTTACCCTAAAGATCATCTTTGTTTAAATTTTTGTGCTTTATGTGTTGATTACATGCTTAGATGTAGTTTTCAATAAAACTTATGTTTATACTTGTACAATTAGTGAGTTATACTTGACTCTTTTGTTTGGGTGCCTTAATGCTCATGTATACTCATTAGATATATTTGTATAACCTAGTTTTGATGATTCTTACATTTTTACTTGTTTTATCTATTTTTGTACATGTTCTTTGTTTGCTTCATGTATAGTTAACTTTGTTCAAAGCTATAGATATACATGTCTATCCTAGAGTCACTTGCCTTCATGCAATATTCTTTGTGGATTGATCTATATTTGGATATGTGTGTATACTTTAGTTTTAATAAAACATACATATACCTTGAAGCTTGTTTAGTTTTTATAAAAAAGAATTTGATTTGAGTTTTTGTTTTGAGCTTTATTGCTTATTTTTAGGAATCTGTCATTTACATGATTCTTATACACTCTCATTTTTTTTTGTTTACTCATGATTTTGTTTTCATGAGATTTATATGAGAGCTTTATAAATCTTGAGTGACAATTTTTGTATAATACACATGTTTCATGAGATATATATGATTTGATTTCATATTTGAAGGATCTTCAACTAGTTTTTCAAAAATTACTTTAAACTAGTTATTTATTCTTCACTTGATAGTATTTTCAATCTATAATTATTTTCAAACCTTATTTTTTGAAAAACTTCTACCCTTAAAGGGCGGTTGATTGGGTGACAATGCCTTGTGTGCCTTATTAAATATTCTTTAAAACATGTGCATGATAAGGGTGGATAGCTATGAGTTATACACATGATTTTCATGGTATTTCATTTTTTTTTATACTCATACTTGTTTTCTATATATGTATGCATTAAATTTAAACTGGTATCTCCATTTTCATATATACATATGTATGATTTGAATTATGCTTGCTCTACATTGATTATACATGTTTTAAAGCACAAATTATGTTTATGCTAAACTTGATTTAATCCTAAATATTGATTGATATCTTTACAAGCTTACACATTAATTTCATTGGTAGGAAAATTTTTGAGAATAATATTTTGTTTTGTCGATTGGTATCAATATTTACAATTATCAATGGTATCTTAATAATTTTGTTTATCTACAAGTAGTATCAACATTTATTTTATCAACTGCAATTTAATTTCAATTGGTATCAAAATTCATTTTGTTAGCTTCAAGCAATTTCAAAATTTTGTTTTAAGTAATATCAAAATTTTTCAAAATTTTTTTAATATGTATTGCCTATATGCAAGGGGAGCTTAACATCTCCTCTAATATAGATTCATGTTGAGTGTAGTTTACATATAGAGGGGCTTGACCTCTCTTCTTTATGTGATACACGTGTATAGGGGAGCTTAACATCTCCGTCTATACGTTATATATTATACTTATGTGGGTTAGGATCTAGTCATCCCTTCTCCATGTAATGCATGTACACATGGGGAGTTAACGTCTCTTCTCTTCATGAATGTATATCGCATATACATTTTTATTGTTTATTTTTTTTCCTTTTGTTAATGAATTGACAAAAAGGGGGAGAAAAATTTAGAGTGCTTATATATGCATATTTATATTATTATTTATGCATATACGTTTGTTATGTTATGAGCTTCATTGAATATCTTTTTGTTTATGCTATGCATGAGTTAAGGGGGAGCTTCTATGATGCTTATGAAATACACCTAGAGGAGGGTGAATAGGTGTACTAGTTAATTTAGGGCAAATGATGCGGAAGATAAAACTTAATTGCAAACACACTATATATAACCAAGAGTAAGCCCAAATTTCCCGTGAAGGACTCTGGAACTACTCCTCTAGATTCCTCTAGACTAAGAGTTGAGGTGCTATTAGAAGCTCTCTTGGTTCAACACAAGTGTGGGCACACAACCAATACCAAGCATGTATATGATATGAACAATGTAAGGCATTGCAAGATATAAAGAGAGATAGAGTAGAGAGATAGTGGATCAAACGCAAACACCGAGATGTATTTCGAGCTTCGAGCCATAGCTCTACGTCCCTGCCTTCACACAGAAGGATTTCTACTACGTCCACACAGGACCTTCCACAAAGGGACCTCCACTGAGGAATTACAACTCTACACTAGGAGTACACAACCCCTCTCTCTAACATAAACCTCTATACAAGAGGTAAGGCACAAAATTAAAGCAAAGAAAAAGTTTACAACTTGGTTATCCAATGATCACAAACTCTCTCTTGGTGATCTTAAAAGATCACAAATAATTTTTCTCACAAAAACAACCTATAGATAGGTATTGAATTGATAGCTCAAGTGTGAAAACACAAAGTGTTTTGGAAAAGAAAACAAAAGGAAAAACTCTTGGGAAAAACTTCTTAATAGATAAAGAAATGAAGAAAAAACTACAATTCCCAAATATTAGTTTTCTTTGATTTTCCAAAAATAGTGAAACAAATAAAGATAAGAGAATTTTTAGCACAAAAACTTGTTTTGAAAACATGTTGAAAACCCTTAAGAAGATAGGAAAAATTGCTCTCAAAATTTTAGTTAAAACTGGACTCAAAGGACCCATATTTATAGGGTCTGAAAATATAGCCGTTGGGGTCCAGGTCAGGTCAAAACTAACCTGTCGGTCGATCGCCCGGTCGACCGGCCAACGATCAGATTTCTGACCATTGCGGTTGTCAATCGACCAGCCGGTCGACTGCCCCCAGGCAATTTGCCTGTAGGTCGACCGAGGCCAGAACCAGAGAGTGAACTCTCTGGTCGGTCGACCGGGGCTATTTTCAGAGAGCAGGCTCTCTAGAACGGTCGACCGCCCGGTCAACCGCTAAAGCCTGTACGCTTTTGTGCATGTCAATCGACCTGTCGGTCGACCGAGCCAGGCTTCGGTCGACTGATCGGTCGGCTGGTAGCAGCCTAAAAACTAGGGTTATAGGGTTTGAAAACTTGGTCTTTTAATACCTATAAAATCCCATAAAATTCACAAAAATAAGTTCTTATAAATATTTGAAAAGCAAATATGTGACTAAAATTCAACACATATTTCAAACAATTTGAACTACTTTTGTGATATAGAAATTAAGCTTTAACCAGAAGCCGGTATTTTCCAAAACTTAAATTTTGAAATGAAAATCTGTCTCCAAAATGTGTATAAATATAAAAACATGAAATAGAAACACTTTTGAAGCATATTGTGTATGGATAGAATCTAATATACATATAAAAGATATATCTATGCTTTTGATATAAAATCTCAAAACTAAGTTTTGTTAAAAACAAAACTTGAAATCATGAACTAGATCACATCAAGTTTCTAAACATTATGAAACAAACAATGTATATGGATGAATCCACTATACATATAAACCATGTAAACTTATTTTGATTTTATCTATTCATGAAAACTAAAGATATATCCTTGAAAATCCAAAATCAGTTATACCGAAACCAAAAACTATGGAACTTGAGTGTGTGTGAACTTAAGCATATCAAACACTAGTCTATCTTTACACAAGATCTGAAGCAAAACTCAACTAAACAAACTAAAGTTTTCTTTTATAACTCTTTCTCCAAGTCGACTCGATCCAAACACAATCCAAAGAGCTTGACTCCAACCGAGTGCTAGATGCGATCTTGATGCGCGAGCTCTTGAATCATGTGTTAGCTCCAAAACTGGCTTTGAATCTTTTGTTCAAGCTAATCACCTACTAAGATATTGATCAATATCTGAAACTTATTAAATACAAGATCATTAGTAAACTAACTTTCTGTTGACACTCTAAAAAAGACAAGATTCCTAACTGGCCTAGACAATATCTAACTTGTTGGCATCTACAAAAGACAAGTGGCAGACAAGCCGACGACCAGTTCTTCCTCCATCTCAAAGAGGACGTATCAACAACTTGCACTCTACTGATCAAGTGAAGCAGACAGTAAGTCAAGAAAAGCTCATAAGAAAGCCCAAGCAGGTCCAGAGACACTTGTTGGCCCAAGAGGTTACACTCTCCAATTGTTTTGTGTTTTGATGATGACAAACCAAATATGAGCTATTTGGTACTAACAAGTTTGTTAAGATAAGTTTCAGGTTTGTACCATGTTTAGAGACCATTCGCTTAGCTATTGCAAGAACTTCTAAGTTCCACAAAGCAAGGAAGGCAAATTGCACATCAAGGAAGGATCATAGAAGAGAAGGCACTAGCAAGGCATTGGATGGCTCAAAGACTTGTTGATAGCACAAGAAGTATTCATGTAATTTGTTTTTCAGTTTATAGATTGTTAAAGAATAGTGGATAGGTTTGAAGCTCTATCACACACGTTTTGCGCACATGCTCATTCCAAAATAATTTCTTATAAATTATACAAAAATATTTTGCATACAAGATTTTGCCTACAGATATAATTTTGTGTTTTATACTAATCCCTGTTCAAAAGTATTTTTGTTAAAATCAAAATCCTCTTTGTTTTCTTTTTAAAATTGACTTTTTGACCTGATCCGGTCGACCGGGCCGGTCGACCGTATCTGTGTCAGTCTGGTCCGGTCGACCGGACCAGTCGACCGAAGTCCTGGCAGAGGCACGTATCCGTGTGCACGTCTGTCGGTCGACCGGTGCGGTCGACCGGATATTATTTTTGCTCACAGGTTTTATCGGTCGACTGGGTCGGTCGACCGCTCGCCTGTAACGGTCAAATTTTTATACTACCGGTCGACCGGCCCGGTCGACAGATGTAGCCGTTGAACAGTAACGGGCAGATTTTTTAAGAGCTGTTTATTTTTGTCTTTTGTGTTTAAAAATTCGTTTAAGGATATATTTTGATCTAATTACCTCCTAAACATCAGTAAATATGTTTTATCCCTAAACCCTAGCCCTCTCCTATAAATAGGGGTGTTTGGGGAGAGATTGGTTACAACAACTATTATTGCTAAAAATTCAAAAGTTTAAGGCTTTCAAAGTTCTTGGTTTTTGAGCTAAATTCTCTCAATTTCTGAAGGGTTTTCAAAAGTTTTTCTCTGATTTCAATTTCTTTTCCTTACACACAAAAGAGCTTCATTCCTACTCAATATTCTCTAAGGACCTTTGTAAGGGAAGAGATATTTGAAAGAGAGAGTTTGTGGTCTTTTGACTACCAAGGAAATTTCTTGTACTGAGATTGTGGAGTTGGGTACTCCATTGTAATTGAGATCTTTGTGATAGTGGAAGTAGCTAGAATCCTTCTGGGGAAGGCGGGGAGTAGAGCTGGGTGCTCGAACCTCGATAACATATCCTTATGTTTGCGATTGGTTTACATTCTTGCAATTCTTACTCTATTTTGCTTGCACTTATTATTTACTCATTATATTCATTGTCATACTTACTTGCTTGCATTCATCTTGTGATTGTTGTAGCTTTAAATTTTTAATTTGCCTTGATTAGCATTGTCACCTATTCACCCCCCCTCTAGGTGACTTTTCAATTGGTATCAGAGCTTGGACTCTAGGTTTGGCTTAACATCCATAGAGAGATCCTTAAAATATTGCTAATCAACATTTTCATTCATCCATTCATACACTAGTAAACATGGCCGACAACATTAAAACCCCACCTAAATTTGATGGACTCAACTTCCCTATTTGGAAGGTTAGGATGACTATCTTTTTGCAATCATTAGGTAGTTTAGTGGCTAAGTCTTTGACCAAACCCTATGTAGCACCCAATGAAGATGAGAGCACTTGGACCGACTTCAACTTTAGAGAATATGAGGCTAACTCAAAAGCCCAAAACTCCCTTTTAACCGCCTTGAATGAGGATGACCTTACACGGGTAATTCATTGCCAATCCGCCTATGAGATTTGGCAACACTTATTGGTCACACATGAAGGGACTTCACAAGTCAAGAGAGCTAAGATAGATCTCTTGAGGTCTCAATATGAATCATTCAAAATGCTTGATGAAGAATCCATTGATTGTATGATTACTCGTTTCACTAAAATTACAAATGGTCTTTCTTCATTAGGTGACGTCATCTCCAACGATCAAAAGGTGCGCAAAGTGATACGGGCTCTTCCACCATCTTGGGAGATCAAGGCCACCACCTTAAAGGAGTTGAACGACAAGGACGAGATGGACATCATTAGTCTCATTGGGAACCTAAAGACCCATGAGATGGAGAAGAAAGCAAGAGATGAGGCAACTACTTCAAAGAAGAAATCCATTGCCTTCAAGACTTCTTCCACCAATGATGACGATGAAGAAGACGAAGAAGAAGATGAGGAGCTAACTCTACTTGTGCGGAATGTCAAGAGGTTGTACCGAAAGAACAAGTTCAACTTCCGGAGAAAATTCGAAGGCAAAGAGGAGCGGAAGATCATATGCTACAATTGCCGCAAACCCGGACATATCATGGCGGATTGTCCGGAGTTCAAGAAGAAAATGACTTCCTCCTTCAAGCCAAAGAAGCCGGAGGAAAAGAAAGCCTACAAAGCAACATGGGATTCGGAAAGCGAGTCCGAAGAGGAGGTGGATCAAGCTAATATGTGTTTCATGGCAAACACACCTAAGGTAACCCCTTAATCCCTTGATGATGATGATGATGATTTGAGTAAGGAAGTTCTAGTTCATGCTTTTGTAGAACTTTCCGAAACTTATGATAACAAGAAAATGGAATGCTTCAAATTACAAAAAGAAGTTGCTTTTCTTAAAAATCAACTTGCTTTGGTTTCAAAAGAAAAAGATGATCTTTCTTCCAATCTTGTTTCTATTCAAAATGAATTTGACGCTTATAAGACTTCTTGTAAGGGTAAAACCCCTATTGTTGATAATAAAGAAATTTCTTCTTTTAAATCCAAAATGAATGATTTTGAAAAAGTTTTAAAAGATTGTGCTTTTAACACCAAGAAGCTTGAAGAAAAGTTTTCCAAAAAGCACACTTTTCATGATTCTCATGCTAAAATTCCACATGCTCACACCTCAAATAATACTTCTCATGCTAATCATTTCATGCTCACAATGCCCATGCTCACAAATCACACACTCATTATGCTTTTAAATATGGTAGAGTATATAGATGCACATATTGTGGTAAACATGGACATTTAGCTAAGTTTTGCTATGATCAACTAAATAGAACAAATAATCTTGTTTGGGTCAATGACACTAACCCTAGAGGACCCAAGAAAATGTGGGTACCAAAATCAAGTCCTAAAATGTTTGATGTAGGTACACACCAAGGCTCCAAGACGTAGGGAGCGGTGGTACTTGATAGTGGTTGTTCGAGACACATGACGTGGGATATCAACAACTTCACAACCCTATCAAGGTACATGGAACGTGGCACCGTCACCTTCGGGGATGACTCCAAAGGAACTATCATCGGTATAGGTAACATTCAAATTGGTGCATCTCCTATTATTGAGAATGTTGTTTTAGTAGATGGTTTAAAACATAATTTGCTTAGCATTAGCCAACTTTGTGATCGTGGACTTAAAGTTGTATTTGATGATACTTCTTGCAAGATTTTTGATGTTAAATCCGATATTTGTATTCTCACCGGTTTTCGTGATAATAATGTTTATATCATTGACATGCTTAATTTAGATTGTTCTACTAAATGCTTGAATGCTTTTGATGAAAATTCTTGGCTTTGGCATAGAAGATTAGGACATGCATCTTTTGACCATATTTCTAGGATTAATTCAAAGGAATTGGTAAAGGGTATACCTTGCTTGACTTTTGAGAAAGACCGCATTTGTGGTGCGTGCCAACTTGGGAAACAAACAAGTCTTCCTTTAAATCAATCAAGGATATCATGTCAACTAGGCCTTTAGAATTAATTCATATGGATCTTTTTGGACCAACTAAAACTAAAAGTTTAAATGGAAGTAGATTTGCATTTGTTTTGGTTGATGATTTCTCCCGTTTTACATGGGTTTTCTTTTTGCAAAATAAAGATCAAACTTTTTCTCACTTTAAGATTTTTCGAAAAAGAGTTGAAAAAGAAAAGGGTTTTCCGATTTTGAGAATAAGGAGTGATAGAGGTGGTGAGTTTATTAACCAACTCTTCATGACTTATTGTGATGAAAAGGGAATTAAGCATGAAACGTCTTGTCCTAGAACTCCACAACAAAATGGAGTTGTAGAAAGGAAAAATAGAACACTTCAAGAGATGGCTAGGACAATGATAAGTGAGTATGACCTCCCTCAATATTTATGGGCTGAGGCCGTAAACACCGCATGCTATATATCGAATCGTATTTATTTATGCAAAAATTCTTCAAAAACATCATTTGAAATGTATCATTCTAGAAAACCAAATGTTGCATATTTTAAAGTTTTTGGATGCAAGTGTTTTGTCTTGAATACTAAGGATAATTTGGGTAAATTTGATGCTAAGGCTTATGAGGCTATCTTTGTTGGATATTCCTCTACTAGCAAAGCATATAGAGTTTTCATTAGATCTTCTCAAACCATTGAAGAATCCATGCATGTTAAGTTTGAAGAATCTAATGTGTTTGTTGAGAATGTTGTAGAGTTTGAACCATTAGGTGAAGACATGGAGAGACTATCCTTGAAGGACTCACCCGCTCAAGAAGAAAAGCTAGATCCTATTGGTGAAGTTCAAGAGGATAAGGAGGAAAGCACTCAACCGCTTCCTAAAGCTTGGAGATACGCTACAAATCATCCTAAGGAGCTCATCTTGGGTGATGCATCTAAAGGAGTCACAACACGCTCCAAACTCCATGACCTATGTGGTAACTTTGCTTTCATTTCTCATTTTGAACCCAAAGGCATTCTCGAAGCCGAGACGGACCCATATTGGTTGCTTTCCATGCAAGAGGAACTCAATCAATTTGAGCGCAACCAAGTTTGGCACCTTGTTCCTAAGCCCCACGATAGACCAATAATTGGTACTAAGTGGATCTTTAGAAACAAGATGGATGAGTCCGGAAATGTCATTAGGAATAAAGCTAGGTTAGTGGCCCAAGGTTACACTCAAGTTGAGGGAATTGACTTTGAGGAGACCTTTGCACCCGTAGCACGGCTTGAAGCCATACGGATGACACTAGCTTTTGCATGTTTTAAAAATTTTAAACTTTTTCAAATGGATGTGAAAAGTGCATTTTTGAATGGTTTTATTAATGAAGAAGTTTATGTTGCTCAACCTCCCGGTTTTGTTGATCATGTTCATCCGATTTTGTTTTTAAACTTGATAAAGCTTTGTATGGATTGAAACAAGCTCCAAGAGCTTGGTATGAAAGGCTTTCTAGTTTTCTCATTTCAAATGGTTTTATTAAAGGCAAAGTAGACACAACTCTTTTTACTAAGCATGTTGATAATGATATTTTAATTGTGCAAATTTATGTTGATGAAATAATTTTTGGATCTACTAATGAGCTTTTATGCAAGGATTTTGAGAAGGTAATGCAACTAGAATTTGAAATGTCTTCCATGGGTGAGCTCAATTTCTTCCTTGGACTCCAAATCAAGCAATTGCAAGACGGAACCTTCATTAACCAAGCCAAGTACGCAAAGGAGCTAGTAAAGAAGTTTGGGCTTGAAGGATCAAAGGCTTGCAACACTCCAATGGCAACTACAACCAAGCTTGATAAGGACGAACAAGGTAAAAATGTTGATATTAAATTATATAGAAGCATGATAGGAAGTCTTTTATATTTGACGGCAAGTAGGCCGGATATCATGTTTAGTGTGTGTCTTTGTGCTAGATTTCAATCGTGTCCTAAAGAATCTCATCTTATTGCGGTAAAACGCATTATTCGTTATATTAAGGGCACAATTGGAATGGGTCTTTGGTATCCAAAAACTATAGATTTTTCAATGACTAGTTATTCGGATGCCGATTATGCGGGTTGTAGAGTAGATAGAAAGAGTACTAGTGGGACATGTCAATTTCTTGGTAATTGTCTTGTTTCATGGTCCTCTAGGAAGCAAAATTCCGTAGCTCTCTCAACCGCCGAGGCGGAGTATGTTACCGCGGGGGCTTGTTGTGCACAAGTCCTTTGGATGAAACATACTCTCCTTGATTTTGATTTGCACTTTGATCATATAAAAATATTTTGTGATAATACTAGTACTATTCACATGACCAAAAATGCAAATCAACATAGTAAGACCAAGCACATTGAGATTAGATATCACTTTCTTAGAGATCATTTTGAGAAAGGTGATATAGATATTGATTATGTTTCCACGGATTTACAACTAGCTGATATTTTTACTAAACCTCTTGATTTTGCTAGATTTTCGTTTATTTGTGGAGAACTTAATGTTTGTATTATTGAATAAACATGTTTTTCATAACCCTTTTTGATGTATGACAAAAAGGGGGAGAATAAGTTTACATGACAAAAATAAGTTCATTTGGTCTTGGTTCCATATGAATTTATAGGCTTTAATTTTAAGATTTGTTTTATGAATTTATATGTTTTGGTTTTATGAATTCTTGTGTTTTAGTTGTTTTGGTATTTTGGTATCAAGAGCAATTTTTGTGCTTTATATATTTGTTTTAAATTAGTTTCAATAATTGGTGCATCATTTCAATTATTGGTATCTAGAGCATATTCTTGTGTTTTATGTATAGCATAATTTGAGGGGGAGCTTTCTCCTCCCTATATTTTTGTTAATAGCCTATTCGTTTTGTCATCATCAAAAAGGGGGAGATTGTTGGCCCAAGAGGTTACACTCTCCAATTGTTTTGTGTTTTGATGATGACAAACCAAATATGAGCTATTTGGTACTAACAAGTTTGTTAAGATAAGTTTCAGGTTTGTACCATGTTTAGAGACCATTCGCTTAGCTATTGCAAGAACTTCTAAGTTCCACAAAGTAAGGAAGGCAAATTGCACATCAAGGAAGGATCATAGAAGAGAAGGCACTAGCAAGGCATTGGATGGCTCAAAGACTTGTTGATAGCACAAGAAGTATTCATGTAATTTGTTTTTCAGTTTATAGTTTGTTAAAGAATAGTGGATAGGTTTGAAGCTCTATCACACACGTTTTGCGCACATGCTCATTCCAAAATAATTTCTTATAAATTATACAAAAATATTTTGCATACAAGATTTTGCCTACAGATATAATTTTGTGTTTTATACTAATCCCTGTTCAAAAGTATTTTTGTTAAAATCAAAATCCTCTTTGTTTTCTTTTAAAATTGACTTTTTGACCTAATCCGGTCGACCGGGCCGGTCGACCGTATCTGTGTCAGTCTGGTCCGGTCGACCGGACCAGTCGACCGAAGTCCTGGCAGAGGCACGTATCCGTGTGCACGTCTGTCGGTCGACCAGTGCGGTCGACCGGAATATTATTTTTGCTCACAGGTTTTATCGGTCGACTGGGTCGGTCGACCGCTCGCCTGTAACGGTCAAATTTTTATACTACCGGTCGACCGGCCCGGTCGACCGATGTAGCCGTTGAACAGTAACGGGCAGATTTTTAAGAGCTGTTTATTTTTGTCTTTTGTGTTTAAAAATTCGTTTAAGGATATATTTTGATCTAATTACCTCCTAAACATCAGTAAATATGTTTTATCCCTAAACCCTAGCCCTCTCCTATAAATAGGGGTGTTTGGGGAGAGATTGGTTACAACAACTATTATTGCTAAAAATTCAAAAGTTTAAGGCTTTCAAAGTTCTTGGTTTTTGAGCTAAATTCTCTCAATTTCTGAAGGGTTTTCAAAAGTTTTTTCTCTGATTTCAATTTCTTTTCCTTACACACAAAAGAGCTTCATTCCTACTCAATATTCTCTAAGGACCTTTGTAAGGGAAGAGATATTTGAAAGAGAGAGTTTGTGGTCTTTTGACTACCAAGGAAATTTCTTGTACTGAGATTGTGGAGTTGGGTACTCCATTGTAATTGAGATCTTTGTGATAGTGGAAGTAGCTAGAATCCTTCTGGGGAAGGCGGGGAGTAGAGCTGGGTGCTCGAACCTCGATAACATATCCTTGTGTTTGCGATTGGTTTACATTCTTGCAATTCTTACTCTATTTTGCTTGCACTTATTATTTACTCATCATATTCATTGTCATACTTACTTGCTTGCATTCATCTTGTGATTGTTGTAGCTTTAAATTTTTAATTTGCCCTTGATTAGCATTGTCACCTATTCACCCCCCCTCTAGGTGACTTTTCAACACTAAGTTAGCTCAACACTTGTCTCGCACGAGCCCACAAGATAAGAAGTCAAAGTTGCTTAACATCGTAGGAAGCTCCTTCACAGTCTCGCTGCGAGCTAACTTACAACTTCACACAGAAATGTTCAGTTAACTCCGCAGAGAGTTAGCTTCGCTCGAAGCCCCATGCAGCTGCGCAAAAGGGTAATGGTAGCTTCGCCACAAAGTTATCTAGCTCCACTAAGGAGCTTTCTTTTAAATTCGCCAGGTGCTTCTCCCAGCTCCGCCATGAGCTCAACGCAACGACTCCACTGCGGGTCTTTTATGGTCACCTTTGACCAATCAAATCTATAGATGAGATCAAATCTAATTAAGATCAAATCTAATTGAGATCAAATTTGACAGTTGTTTGCCATGATCTTTTGACTCCCCTAATCAAGTGAGAAGATCAGGAGAAATCTTTTAGTTATTTGGGCACTACTTGCTATTCCAAGCTTCGCAAAAGCTGTCTCTAGCCTCGTGGCGAGGCTACTTTCCAGATGTAAAACAGATTGACTCAATCTGTTTCCAAATTTTCAGGGCGATTATACCCTACTCCTTATAAATAGCCTACCAGTGGCGAGAGCTAAAAGGAGGAGAGGCTCGAAAAAAGAGAGGAAAAAAAGACTAAAGACAGAGATTTACTCTCTTGCTTCCAAGAATTCAGAGAATTACTTCTCTAATTAGGGTGCTAATACCCTAAGATCTTCCTCCCTCTCAAGGAATTTTCGGAACCATGCGAGAAGGAATTCCCAAGCGGAGGTAGCTCGAGAAGTAACAAAAGGGCTCTACTGATCTTCTATTCTCCGATTCCCCAAACCAAGCGAGAAGGGAATCCCATCAGGCAGCAGTCTGATTGTCTGATCGATCGCATTGTCAAAGGGATAAAGTGATCGCGCACTGATCAGATTCCTATCTGCATACTTTCCCAGAAATCTCAGAGGAGATCTACCTATAATCTTTTTACTACAAAAAAATTACTTGAAATTTCGCTCGACCCCTTTTTTGTAAGTTTTCCCCTTTGCAAAAATTAATGGAAAACAAGATAGCGACTCCGCTGGGGAGTGAATTCTCCACTGTTGAGAATCAAGTGTCGCAATGCGACGAACAAACCTTCGGGTCTACTGCTAAGTGCAAGGAAGTCGACGTAGCCGGAATCCCTCTGGCTAATTCTTCGAAGCAAGTCTCTGTCGAGATAGATAGGGCTCTCCGCAAGCCTACTATGGTCTTCTGGCGCAACAAGGAGGGTCAGGATCTTAAGCCTGTTACCTTCGAAAACCTAGTCTTCATTTCGACCAAGGAAAATTCGAAGAGCTCCTCTCTGGAGGTGGTCCAATGCTAGACGCACGAAAGCATAGGAAGGTCTCGGTGACCAAGGTTTCAGAGCAGAAGCCAGCCCTAGATGGGCAAGTAGCCGAACGGATTTCCTCCCAACTCCTCTCAGCCCCGAGCGAGGCTAGCCGGTTCCCTGCGAACCTAAATCTCCCCTTCCAAAGCAGATGTGGAGGCCAAAGAAGAAAGCTTTATATGAAGCTTCAGACATAGCTACGCCACAGGCTCGCCTATCATGCGAAAACAAAGGTAAAATACCTGCCTACTTCACCAAGGTCATTAGCCGCGAAGCTAAAACGGCGACTATATCTTCTCCTAATTCAGGAGCAGCAACTCCTCGCGCCAACCTTGTTCTTATGAGAAAATTTGCTGATAACATGGCAAACACAACACCAGTACCTCAGGGTACGCGCGGAGTTCCCAGCCGCTAGACTGGAACTAGAGCACCTAGCAGTGCTAATCACCTTCGCTGCAAGGAAACGAACAAAGCACCATAGCGTGCTTCGCCTCCCAGTTCCTCGAACGTTAAGCTCGCACTTCGCAGCTGAGCTAAGGATCGTCTCTAAGTGTTGACAGCGGTTCTTATGCAACTTCAGCACCCAAGGACATTCCCAAAGTTTTTAGTCACGAAGTTAGAGCTAAAGCACTATCTAGTGCTAACCACCTTCACAGCAAGAAAGTAGACAAAGCACCACAGTGTGCTCCGCTCCCCAGTTCATCAAGCACTAAGCTCGCTCTTCGCAGCGGAGCTAAGGGATCGTCCCTAAGTGTTGACAGCGGTGCTTATTCAGCTTCAGCACCCAAGGACATTCCCAAAGTTCTTAGCCGCGAAGCTAGAGTTAAAGTAATATTTAGTGCTAATTACCTCTGCGGTGATGAAAAGAACAAAGCATCGTCCTATGCGCAAGTGTTGACTGAGTTTTCCTGCACACAAAATGTAGTATTTTAGTTTTAAGAATAGGATGTGCAAGTTCTCAATGCGAATCCGCTGTAGCAAGGCTATGCGGGTCGTGATCCTCAGGGAGGGACTGCGATGGAAGCGTTAAGCAAGATATCTCCTTTTTTAGTTATTAAAAGAAAATAAGAAAATATTAGTTAGAAGGAAAGCGGTATTTACAATGGGTCGGAAAGAGATAGACTTTGGAGAAGAGATGTGATTTATTCTACAAAAATAAAAGAAAGGAAAAGAAAAGAGAGAAATACTTACTTTATGTTGGTGGAGGAAAAACGTGAAAACCTTACATGTTCTACCTTGCTTAGGAGACGATCAACGCATAGATCATAAACTCGAGCCCGGTCCTTGTGCACATTATATCGTCAAGCATATCAAGAACGAAGTGATGCGAAGCTTGGAAGTGGAGAACGTTTTCATGAACTATCGTTGGCTCTCACGTAGTTTAGTTATACTTGCTTGGAGTTCACTTGCATGTTCTTCAACAACCACAGAGATGAAAAAGAAAAAAGAATAGAAAACAAAAATAAAAGCAAAACATAAGAATAATAAACAAAATAAAAGAATACCTTTATTGATCAGTACAATGGCAGAGACGAGGAAGGTACATCGGTGTCACGCTCAATATAAGCCTCTCTCTCTCTCTTGAAAATAAAAAGAAAAGAAAATCTAACCTAGAAGAAAGAAGAAAAACCTAAACCCTAGCTTTTGGCCCTTTGCTGGACGCTGGACGACTCTGTACGTTGCACTGCAGGGGGTATTTATAGCTTCAGAAGGGAGAAGAGTCCTGGATAAAGTCGCCCACGAAATCTGGTAGTCTGCTTCATCCAAAATGCCGCAAAAACCTGGTCTTTGCCGCAATTTTGCGGTAATACTGGCTCTGCTGGCCACGCGCTTTGGCGCGTGGCCTCTCCTGATCCGTTCATCTGGGCGTTTGCTTCTGGAAGTGTGATCCTGGCTCTTCATCTTGGGATTTCGAGATAACTTAGAAATCAAGTTACCTAGATCTTGAATTCTCCCAATCTCTTTTAAACGAATTTCCTTATCTCTGCATCTTATCTTTGTCTTTCATCCTCATCTGCAAGTGTTTAGGGTTGGGTAGAATTCTATCCTTCCCTCATCTTTAATAATTGCAACTTTAGCCCTTGTGTATTTGCACTTTGACAATTGATATTTGCACTTTTGCACTTGGGCTTTAAATGTGGGCTTTTGGGCTCTTTTTAAGCTTTAATTCTTTCTTTTTATTATTTCGAGGCCTGCACACAATAAATCACAAAATATTAATAAATGTGCAGAATTAAATGAATAAATATGAAAATGTGATGGTAAATGTTATGATAAAAATGCACTTTCACTACCAATCACACCCCCACACTTATCTTTTTGCTCGTCCTCGAGTAAAACAAAGAAAAAGAAAAAGAAAAGAAAAATAATCTAACCTAACTCACTTTCGTAGGAATCACGGTTGCACTTAGCATGTGCAACAAGCCGTTAAACCTCTAGGTTACCCTAGAGGACGAGTGTTGTCTCGTGAGGGTTTCAGCGGATTGCACCCACAAAATCCATAAAAAGAAATTATTTGAATTATTATTGAAGAGACTAAGTAGTCTATAAGTTTTAGGATCCTCATTTTTATTCATCTTAGACTTAGTCTTTATAAAGTAAATTGTTTTCATTTTAGGTAAGGGTCAAAATTGAACTTCTAATATAGTCTTTTTCGTTACCAAAATCATATGCATCCTTATTAATTTATACTAGGAATCCCTTAACTTGGACTCTCATGCCTCTATATATATATATTTTTTCTTTTTTTTTTATTATTATTTTTTAATATGTATAACGCATCTAATTTTCTTTCGTATAAGCATTAAGGCTTCTTGAGGCCCTCATACCTAACTAATTGACTATTAGATGTGTTAATACATATATAAGTAATTTTTCCTTAATTTCCTTAGGCTTTCTAATCCACCCATGTAACGAACTTAAAGTCGATGACTCCCAAACCGGTTGGCATTAGGGAACCAGGTGAGAAAACACCCCGCGGACTCAAATTCGAGTGAACTAGGCCCCAAAACTAAGGACTTTATTTTATTTACTCACCTTTAGGCATGAATACTTATGCTTCTTGAGGCACATGTATCAGCTTAATTGGTGATTTTTTTTTCTTTTTTTTTCTTTTTTTTTTTATGAGGCACAAGGTCTTTGTCTTAGAATCCTAGATATGCATTTGGTATGCACATTTCATTAAGGTAAAAATTAAGACTAACTACTTATTCAATTTCTCTTCCTATACTAAAAAATTCAACAATTTATTTTTGACCAAGTTTTTAGAAATCCTAATCATGATTTTCCTAATCCTTAAACTAACTTAGGTTTCTTTCAAAAAAATAAGTCAAAATACTGTCCTTTTTATAACATTTTTTTTTAAATTTTTTTTATTAGCAAATTTTGTTAGTGTCTACTTATGTTAGTATGTTAGTAAAGCCCACCCCCACACTTATCTCATGCATTGTCCTCAATGTATGAATGAATGCATATATGCATGAAACAGAACAAGGGAAGGCGGAAGTTACCTTAGGGTGGTGGTTCCGGAGGTGGTCTAATTGGTCCACAAAATGCGGCCCAATCAAGATAACAGATAATTTGGTGGAACCCACCAGAAACTTTCCTTACATAACCCACTAAAATATATGTATAATCAATTTTTAGTATTTCCACCCCATCAAATTTTCAAATTTCATAATAAATTTCAGAGTTAATTGTCTCACCTCCTTGTCCCAAAATGGAGTATGAAAAGATGGAATTATTGACTTGGACATTATAGGTACGGGAACGAATACCGACTCAAGAAAGATGCTCAAATCAAGTAAGGGCTCAGGAGTCGGGCTAGGTTCAAGAATTGAGTCCAAGTCAAGAAATTGAAACTCAAGTCCACAATCTTCTTCCCATAATGGAATGTGACCTAATATGGGTGATATCTCTTTACTTCCAATATTAAGGAATTCTAGCTCATCGCCATACAATTCTTCAAAACTAAGGTCAACATCTTCCGTCAGAATTGTACAATCAGTTTCAGAAGTAAAGAGATTGTGAGAATCTAGGTCGCATATCTCATTGGGTTCAATGTAATAAAAAGAACTTGCCAATTATCCATAGGATTTTCAAAATTGCACAATTGGTCAAGTTCAATATGATCATCTAAAATGGGTGATTCAATTTCATGATGAATTGGAATAGGGTCCAATGTTGACTCGGGAAAAGTGAAATCAGGTGAAGACACTGGAGTCATTATTGGATCAGGAAATAAAATTGAATCATCAAGTTGGGGATCAAGATCATATTCATCCTCAAGTTCTATTTCAGGAAAGGAAAAACTTGCCAAATTATCAAGAATTGGAGTTTCGGCAAGTTCAAATGATGGCACTGAAATAGAATCTTGTTGTCCAAAGTAACTTGGTTCGTCGGCTCTAAGAGAGTGGTCTGTGATATCAGAAATGGCCGAACGGTGAGAACGTAAGGATTGAACCATCAGATCTATGTCACGATCACGGGCTAATCTAGCCTGAGTCATGGCTGCAAGCATCCTTTCATAGTCGATAGGTGCATCATGCTGTGATTGGACTTGAAAAGATGAAGTGTAATCGTGATGAAGTTGTGAGTCGGTGGACTCACGCATTATCATGTCTGCGATTGATGGTAATTTTGCTTGGACTCATGCATACTTATCATTTCCCCGATAGATGGTAATCTATTCTGAATGGGGGGATCAGAGTATGAATCATTGAAAGAATGTGGACGAGATTGATATGAAGGACAATTTGGTTGAGAATTAGACTCGGGGGACTCGAAACCCCATGAACTCTGTGACGAGTTGAAATTATTATGGAAATATAGTCATAAGATGGAGGGTGTGGCTATATTCATTCGGATAAGACCATTCCGGCACACTAGATTGGTCAAAGTTATGATATGCCGGGTTGGTAATATCCGAATAATAGTTAGGTGTGTAATATGGATTAAAATTGGAATTATTATTATATGCCATATCACACCAACACAAACAAAAAAAAAGAAAACAAACAAATAAACAAACAAAAAAGAAAAATTCTAACCTAAGTTAGGGTAGACCTATGACCTAGACGACTCCTAACTGGTTAGACTGTCCACGGGAGGTAGGGTGCAGACTTTGACCACAAGTTAATCAGCCAGGTCAGGGCAAGAGTGGTGGGAGGTTTTCCGTCAAAGACGTTCCTTAATTAAATAACCACCAATCTTCGGGCTTTCGGCCCTCAATCCTTTTCCTAGACACTGATTTGACAAGAGTCAACTTCCAGCACTGTTCCCCCTTAGGATAATCTCCTATTGAGTCCGAGATGTCCCTAGGGCCAATGTCTACTAATTTTTAAGTTAGGCTTGGGTTAGTGAGTGCTTTGGATATGATTTTTGGGCTAAGGAAGGGTGATGAAATCCCCACCTTATCTTGTTAATGGGTTATGCCCTTAAGATGAATTAGTGCAAGTGTACAAGATAAATAGATAAGAATCACTCAAAGCAGAAAATCAACCAAGAGATGAGTCCTATTCTACATGCAATGCGTACGTACCTTGCCTCCCCAGCACTCTTCAACAGTAAAAATAAATAAATTGAAAAGACACGTGCCTATTATGCAATGTCTAATCAATTTTTTTTTAACAACAAATAATTTACTGTTGAATTATTAGCAATTTACAGGTATATCACAGAACAAAACAGAATAGAGCAGTAAACAGAATTTACAATTTGCAACAACCTGCAAAAAGTTGAATCAGTAGTTCTCTACTGTTGCCGCGTTTCCGCGGCTCTGGCCGCGGATCCGCGGCAATACAGTAGGTTCTGTTGCTCTGCCTTCGAGGGCAGAGGCACAGAATAGCTGTATGTCCACTGCTACTGCTATGTTTCTGTTTCCTGTTCTCCAAACCTGCAAACAGAAAAGAATAAAAGAATAGTTAATATTTTTTTTTAAGAGATAAAAACTTACCGTCCCTCCCCGGCAACGGCGCCAATTTGTTGACTGAGTTTTCCTGCACACAAAATGCAGTATTTTAGTTTTAAGAATAGGATGTGCAAGTTCTCAATGCGAATCCGCTGTAGCAAGGCTATGCGGGTCGTGATCCTCAGGGAGGGACTGCGATGGAAGCGTTAAGCAAGATATCTCCTTTTTTAGTTATTAAAAGAAATAAGAAAATATTAGTTAGAAGGAAAGCGGTATTTACAATGGGTCGGAAAGAGATAGACTTTGGAGAAGAGATGTGATTTATTCTACAAAAATAAAAGAAAGGAAAAGAAAAGAGAGAAATACTTACTTTATTTTGGTGGAGGAAAAACGTGAAAACCTTACATGTTCTACCTTGCTTAGGAGACGATCAACGCATAGATCATAAACTCGAGCCCGGTCCTTGTGCACATTATATCGTCAAGCATATCAAGAACGAAGTGATGCGAAGCTTGGAAGTGGAGAACGTTTTCATGAACTATCGTTGGCTCTCACGTAGTTTAGTTATACTTGCTTGGAGTTCACTTTCATGTTCTTCAACAACCACAGAGATGAAAAAGAAAAAAAGAATAGAAAACAAAAATAAAAGCAAAACATAAGAATAATAAACAAAAAAAGAATACCTTTATTGATCAGTACAATGGCAGAGACGAGGAAGGTACATCGGTGTCACGCTCAATATAAGCCCTCTCTCTCTTGAAAATAAAAAGAAAAGAAAATCTAACCTAGAAGAAAGAAGAAAAACCTAAACCCTAGCTTTTGGCCCTTTGCTGGACGCTGGACGACTCTGTACGTTGCACTGCAGGGGGTATTTATAGCTTCAGAAGGGAGAAGAGTCCTGGATAAAGTCGCCCACGAAATCTGGTAGTCTGCTTCATCCAAAATGCCGCAAAAACCTAGTCTTTGCTGCAATTTTGCGGCAATACTGGCTCTGTTGGCCACGCGCTTTGGCGCGTGGCCTCTCCTAATCCGTTCATCTGGGCGTTTGCTTCTGGAAGTGTGATCCTGGCTCTTCATCTTGGGATTTCGAGATAACTTAGAAATCAAGTTACCTAGATCTTGAATTCTCCCAATCTCTTTTAAACGAATTTCCTTATCTCTGCATCTTATCTTTGTCTTTCATCCTCATCTGCAAGTGTTTAGGGTTGGGTAGAATTCTATCCTTCCCTCATCTTTAATAATTGCAACTTTAGCCCTTGTGTATTTGCACTTTGACAATTGATATTTGCACTTTTGCACTTGGGCTTTAAATGTGGGCTTTTGGGCTCTTTTTAAGCTTTAATTCTTTCTTTTTATTATTTCGAGGCCTGCACACAATAAATCACAAAATATTAATAAATGTGCAGAATTAAATGAATAAATATGAAAATGTGATGGTAAATGTTATGATAAAAATGCACTTTTCACTACCAATCAGCAAGCTAACACATCCTCTGTGCTGAGTCGCTTAAACCGGCTACATCTGACTTGCGAGAGTTCTTAACAAACAAACGGAGGTCAGATTTACTCCAAACTTCTCCCTCTTGTTGTCAGCAAGTGGGATGTCAGTTGGTAATAGTCCATTCAGTCTATTGCCGCCTGAGACCAATCCCCGCTACTCCTCCAAACCGACGGTCAGTTTTTTATCGACTATCGGTGCAAGCTTCTGTGAAGCATCGCAAAAGGAGCGTATCGCAAGATCTACCCTCTGCATCTGTTAATATGATCGGAGGGGAACGAGAGCTGCGTAGGGACAGACGATCGTCGCATGTCGCTCCCTCCAGTTCTCCAGATCCAAATTATAGTCCGGGACTTGGCGAAATCTTGGTATACAAAGAAGGTGTCTTCCGAAACACCAGATCTAGGGTCGCAATACCCTACAGTTATGAGCAGCCATCCTCCTCAACTATAGTAACCTTACCAAAACCAATGAGAAGATTATTTCAATGGTCTAATGAGGAGGACGAAGACAGTGGGTATGCCTCTTCAGCGACAGTTAGCTCGGTACGAACAGATAGAGTATCAGTGAATATAGCTGATAATGGTAATGAAGACCTCCGTCGACGGTTGGAAGCTCAAGAACAAGCCTCTAAGGCTCAGCAAGAAGCCTTGGATAACATTCAATAGATGCTCGCTCAACTCTTCACCAACCAGAATAACAATGATACCGGGAGTAACCATGATGAAGAAGAGCATCATAGCAATGAACAAACCAAGACTGAGAAGTAAAAGGAAAATTCTTCTATGGACGCTGAAGTTCTTAAGGGCATCCAAGCTCAGATCGCATCCCTAGCTCAGAGGGATGAACTAAAGAAAGTAGGGGCAGTTTGTCCTTACCCTTTAAAATGGGATTCAGTACCATACCTATCAAAGTTACATACGTATGATGGTAAGAGCTCACTAAACCAGCACATCTACTACTTCCGGTCTCAGACCGGTAATGCTATAGACAATGATGCTATCACGGCCAGACTGTTCGTTGGCACCCTGAAGGGGGTAGCATTCGGCTGGTTCCGAAGCCTTCCTCCGGACTCTATCAATTCTTGGATCAACCTAGAAACTCGATTTCTTTCTCGTTTCTATGAGGATGATACCGAGGTGACCATGGACAAACTCCTCTCTACTGTACGGAAGCAGGGCGAATATATCCACGACTATATTAAACAGTTCAGAAACTTATCTTTGATGTGTCCAGTAGGGATGCCATTACCTATGCTCTTGCAGACATGCAGGCATAACTTCCTCGACCAAGTGGAGAATCGTATGGGGGCTGTCAAAGCCCATACCTTGAAGGAACTAGTCGAACAAGCTGAGATAGCCGAAAAGTCGGCTAAGAAGTTCGAACCATCTATCCCTAAAGGAAAATGGGGTATGAATAATAAAGAGCGCAGAGACATGGCACAGTCTTCCCAAGCTAAAGGAAAAGAGACTATGTCCGTTGAATTGTTTGGGGACGTTCATTCAAAGCCTAAGAAGAGCGCTTCAGTAATCAGGAGCCTCCGAAACAGTACTCCTTCAAAGATGAGCAGGTGGTCGCAATATTCCATTTACTCCACAAAGGGAATAAATTGAAGCTGCCGGATGTTCGATGCCCTAATGAAATGGGACGCACGAACGACCCCAACAATTGTCTCTTTCATAGGATGGTTCATCATCCTACTGATAAGTGCTTTGTCCTCAAGGATAAAATTCAAGCTCTAGTCGATACTAGAGTTCTGACTCTGAAATCAGAGCAAAAGAAAGTCACTGCAAACATGGTGACTCTCGAGTTTGGTAAGACCTCAAAAGTCACAGTTCCTGACGGGACCTTTCTAATCCCTGCACCACGGCTGGAAGTAAAGCATCCATCAGTTAAAACTCAAGAGAATAAAGGTCTTGTTCCCTTGACACTGGAGACAGGGGAAATCATGTGGATACACCTAGACCTTGTCCAAGACAAATAATGGGATTCGAAGAAATCCAAGTCGAAGGGCAATCTTGCAATGTTATCTCCATCCTGCCGGATGATGGTAATCTCACATCAGCTTCTCTCAGTGATTCTGAAGGGAAAAAGCA
Organism: Agave tequilana; assembly: GCA_038442645.1. NCBI lineage: Eukaryota > Viridiplantae > Streptophyta > Magnoliopsida > Asparagales > Asparagaceae > Agave > Agave tequilana. Next base: position 227,095 of record JAVJIF010002863.1, read on the forward strand.
TGCTTGCACAGCACAAGCCAATGTACCTCAGCCGATAAGTACTCAATCCAGAAAATCATACTTAAAATAGTATGAGAAAGCTACTGATGAGACACAACAGCAGACGACGTCAATACAAATATCCACACCGGCTCCGCTCCCGACAACGGGAAAAAAGAAACAGAAAGAAATCTGGTTTGACCATGTCCTAAAGAAGCCTTCAGGCCCAGGGCTTAACATGCCCTTTCATTTTGACATATTGGCCCAGCGGGCTAATATCCCAACTCGTATTACTATACACGAGCTCCTTCATCTCTCAAAAGAGACAAGAGAAGCACTCAGAGATGCACTGGCTAACTCAGAATCATTCCTGACATATATGCCAGAAATCCTTAAAGATGACACCCAGTCTTCTTACCCTAAATGCCATCATGTGCAATCAAAGTTACCTGCTATTACCTTCACAACGGAGGATATGCTTCTCAAGGATAACAAGCACGATCGACCTTTGTACTATACCGGATACATCGGTTCGATATGCACTGAAAGGGTACAGGTTGATCCGGGATCTGCACTCAGTATCATCCCCAAAAGACTCCTCAACTTCCTTAGCATACCACTGTATCAGTTGTCTGCAATCACTATAACAATATACGATTTTAATACTGGGAGTAGTCATCCACTTGGAAAGATTCGACTCCATTACCGAATAGAGAGCCTGAAGTCAGAAGTGAGGGTCTATGTCATTGACGCTGACACATCATACAACTTGTTATTAGGGAGACCTTAAATCCATGCTAATTGGATTGTTCTCTCCACTATGCACCAGTGCTTCAAATATGTTAAAGATGATGCAACAGTACAAACTGTCTTCGCTGAGAAGCAAAGGGGTGAAAAATTACTTTACTGACGCTCTCCTGTATCAAGAGAAATGTGAAACATCATTGCCTGACGACGATGATAGTGGCAATGAGGTGGATTCAGAGTCTGAAGCGGACATGCCAGCCATTTTGATCGGTGAACAGATTGTAGCATGTCTTATCCCAATGTAACACTCCTTCTGAAGATGAGGGCGAATGGGTAATTAATCATAATATTTCCTTTGATTATCCTGTGAGTGTTGAATTGTTTGAATCCGTTACGGATAGCTCTCTGCACATGCCCTTACATAAGCCAAGTGCATCAAGTACACCCGTAGAATTCATAGAAGGATCCGTTTCAGTAGTTTCTCCAACCAAAGAGGGTCAATTACCAATAATATTCGGTAAAGCCCAACTACAAAGATCTACAGCCAAGTTTAGACTAAGACAGCCCACAATTTTTCCATTATGCGCGATCAGCACACCATATGATGAGGAAAATGAGGTACAACCTGCAGCATGGGAAGGGCCTGAATTTTGAAAAGGAAGACGTGGTTTTCTGCGCAACTTCGTGCCAAGAGGAAAACTGACAAATTACTATGATAACACACGCAGGGGGTTGGGATACATTACACCCACACCGCCAGCAATGGTTCAATCCGAAGATAACAAACCAATCCCATCACACTCTACCTCTTCTTCCAAATGGGACTCGGACGTCAGTGTGGGAACGGTGCTCAAAGAGCTCATTGTTAATATGACTTCAAGCAGCCAATTAGACCCAGCAGAAGCTATTGATGAGGAACCATGGGCTCAGCAATTTGATCTCCAGTGGAAAAAGCGATTCGAACAACGCGAACCACCTACTGAAGATAAGGTGATCCAGGTTAACTTGGGTAGTCAAGATCATCCTAAGCCCATCTTTATAAGTGAAGGTTTATCACTCACAGAAAGAGAAGAATTGATGATACTTATAAAGGAGTATATAGATGCTTTGCATGGAACTACGAAGACATGCCCGGACTTGATTCACAAGTAGCCATGCATCGTCTGAACATCAAACCTGACGCCAAGCCAGTCAAGCAGCAGCAACGCCAGTTTCGTCTGAACATTTTGGAGGCTATTGAAGTTGAAGTTCATAAGCTCATTGCATGTGGCTTCATACGGAAGGAACAACATCCAGATTGGGTTGCTAATATCGTTCCTGTTCTCAAGAAGAATGGGAAAATACGGATCTGCATCGACTACCGTGATCTCAATATAGCCTGTCCTAAAGATGAATTCTCACTGCCCATCACCGATGTCATGATTGACAATACCTGCGGATTCGAAAGGATGTCCTTCATGGACGGCTTTTCAGGGTACAATCAAATTAAGATGTATCCAGAGGATGAAAAGTATAGTTCATTCTGAACACCATTAGGGATATACTGTTATACCGTGATGCCCTTTGGGTTAAAGAACGCGGGTCAACTTATCAGCAGGCGATGAGTATGATTTTCCGTGATCATCTCCAAAAAAATGGTAGAATGTTATGTCAACGATATTACTGTCAAGAGTCGTGATAAGAATGACCATCTTCATGACTTGAGAACGATGTTCAACATAATGTGGGCTCATCAACTGAAGATGAATCCACCAAAATCCTTCTTGGGGGTTTCAAGTGGCAAATTCCTTGGATTCATTGTTACATCAAGAGGAATTCATCTTGACCCGGATAAAATCAAAGCCATTCAGAACATGCATCCACCTAAGAATCTCAAAGAACTTAGGGGCCTACAAGGTAGACTGGCTTATATCAGAAGATTCATCGTAAATCTCTCAGGCCGCTGTCAACCGTTCACCCGACCCATGAAAAAGGGTGTCTCTTTTGTATGGGATCAAGCCTGTCAAGAAGCTTATGAAGATATCTCACAAAACCTCCAGTCTTAGTAGCTCCCACATCAGGGAAACCGTTCCTGCTTTATGTGAAAGCTATGGACCATTCTCTCGGTGCTCTGCTTGCTCAAAAAGACGATAATGGCCACGAACAAGCTATTTATTATCTGAGCAGGACTCTGATAGGGGCGGAATCTCGCTATAATCCTATTGAGAAAGAATGCTTAGCTCTTGTCTTTGCCATGCACTTGCAGAGTTCTTGGCTGCCCATCCGGTTTCGGAAAGCTCAAAACTTCATGAAGATATTCCTGATGAAGTCTTCGAATCTAATATAACTTGAGAGGATGAAGTTTGGTAGATGTTCTTCGATGGAGCTTCACGAATAGGCCCTAAAGGCAAGATCATTACCGGTGTGGGGGTTGTGTTTATCTCTCCACAAAACCATGTCCTTCCTAGAGCATTTTCTCTTACGGAATCATGCTCCATCAATGTGGCAGAATACAATGCTCTACTCATTGGTCTTTAGTTCGCTCATGAAATGGGGGTACGCTACCTTAAAACTTATGGTGATTCAAAACTGATTATCAATCAGGTTAAAGGCGAGTACGAGCTCCGTCACGAAGACTTGGTACCTTATCATCATGTGGTCATCAAAATGGCTAATTTATTTAATGGCTTTTACATTGGTCATGTGTCTCGATCCCAGAATACTAGGGCCGATGCTCTGGCTGCATTAGCAACAACGCTAGCGTTGTCAGTCGACACCAAGTATCACCTTATAGTGGCGACTCGACACCTTGTCTGCTCTAAATATATGTTGAAAACTAGAGAGGTCTATAATATCTCGATGGATCTTGAGCCGAGAGATTGGCGATTTCCCCTCATCGACTATGCTCTGCATGGTTTGCTGTCAGATAACCCTAAAGAAGCGGCATCTATCAGGCGAAGGTCTCTCCGCTTTTATTATGATCCAACTCTAAAGACACTTTACCGTCGTTCATACGATGGTATCCTCCTCCGTTGCCTTTCTAATTTAAGGCACAAGAAGTGCTTAAAGAAGCGCATGACGGCATATGCGGAGCTCATCATCCAGGTCCAAAACTTAAGGACCGATTGCACAGGCTTAGATATTATTGGCCAACCATGATAGCCGATGCCATCCAATATGCACGGAGGTGTAAAGCCTGCCAAATCCATGCAGACTTCATACACCAGCCTCCAGAGTTGCTACATCCAACTGTTACTTCATGGCCATTTGAAGCGTGGGGAATCGATGTCATAGGGCCGATCAGCCCCTCCTCAACGCGAGGTCACCGGTTTATCTTAGTAATAACTGATTACTTTTCAAAGTGGGCAGAAGTTATACCACTGGTGGAAGTTAAAACTTCTAACGTGGTTAATTTCACCAAACACCATGTCATCCATCGATTTGGTGTCCCTAGGCGAATCATCCATGATAACGGTCCCCAATTTGCAAGGCAGGTATTCTATCCGTTTTGTGATAAATATCAAATTCATAATGTGGCATCAACTGCTTATAACCCCGCCGCTAATGACTTGGCGGAAGTATTCAACAAGACAATCATTAAGCTAATCAAAAAGTTCGCTTCCTCAAATAAGTGAGCCTGGAATGAGAAACTTAGTGAATGTATTTGGGCCTACCGAACCACAATTCGGACCCTGACAGGTAATACACCTTTTTCTCTGGTATACGAGTGCGAAGTAGTCATACCGTCAGAAATTCAGATGCCGTCATTACGAGTCGCTTTGATGACTAAGATGACAACGGAGGATAACGATCGGTTGCGACTCCAAGAGCTGAAAGCCCTAGTTGAGAAGCGGTTACAAGCTCAACAACACATTGAGTTGTAACAAGCTCGTATCTCAAAAGCTTTCAATAAGAAGGTTAAGCAAAGAGTCTTCTAGAAAGGAGATTTGGTTTTAGCTGTCAGACGACCGATGATCATGACGCACAAAACCAAAGGCAAATTTCAGCCCAAATAGGAAGGACCATTTGTAATAGAAACAGTCTATTTAAACTGGGCATATCGCCTTATGACTTCAGATGGTGATTTACTCATGATGCCGATCAACGGCAGGTTCTTAAAGAAGTATTATCCTTGATAGGATCCTTCTCATGATTAAGTTAACATTACACCTCTGATCAAGACCTTCAGATCCAAGATATGCAGAAGGAGCACGCCTCTCTTTCTCTAAATGAGATCATACAACCATAAACCAGTATCGAGCTGATCATATAGTGGTTGTTTCAAAGAAGAATCAAGGTTACGAATACAGTAACCAAATAATCCAACACCTCTAACGGTTAAGGATAGAGGAAAATGTTGGCCTTTAAGCCCAACATAAGTCCTCGATAACTCATCATACTGAGGGGAATATCATGGCTAGCCCGACTCAAACGGTAGTTGGTAAAGGCATACCAAATCCGTTGACAGCTGAGGATTTGCTAAAAATCCTAAGGGACCTGTTCCCATTTGACTCCGCAGCTAAGGATAGAGGAAAATGTTAGCCTTTAAGCCCAACATAAGTCCTCGATGACTCATCATGCTGAGGGGAATAGCATGGCTAGCCTGACTCAAACGGTAGTTGGTAAAGGCATACCAAATCTGTTGACAGCTGAGGGTTACCTAAAAATCCTAAGGGACCTGTTCCCATTTGATTCCCTCTCCAAAATTACTTACCAATTCCCATCCATGGAATGGTAAGACCACATATAAAGGTATTCATATCCCTTGCAAAATGATGAGTCTAACATATCATGTTAACACTAAACCTCTGATAACAAGACTATAATCTGCTCCCTAACAGATAAAGCCAATATCCCCAGTGAATAAACCCTGCTTGTCATTCTCTTCAACAGAACGACAGGTCCGCTCAAATTACTGTTATGTTCAAGCACCTCTAAAAGTAAATGAATCCTTATCAAGTTAACATCACACCTCTGGCAAGTTGCTTTACAAGTCCCCACAAAGCTCTCTGATACATGATCTTTTATGGGACCATTTCCTAACTCCCCAGCGGGTTTCTAATAATCAGTCCTTAGTAGACTTTTCTTGTTGTCACGTTAACAATATACCTCTAATAATTTCTTCCAAATAACATTTGAAGGAGATATCAAAATCCCCATGGAGTTAATAATCAAGTCTGATTTCCCCCAGTGGAATTGTTTCTTTGTCATCATGTCTAGTTCGTCACCTCTGAATGACAAAATCTTGAGCTTGGTGGCTTCTCAATCGTTATGTCCTTATTACCTCTAAACAGACAGATAGTCAAGTCTCACCTTTCAGTCTAGTAGGGACTATTTCTTTGTCATCATGTCCAGTTCGTCACCTCTGAATGACGAAATTTCGAGCTTAGTAGCTTCTCAATCGTTTATGTCCTTGTAACCTCTGATAGCCAAGTCTCATCTTTCAATCCAGTAGGGACTATTTCTCTGTCATCATGTCCAGTTGGTCACCTCTGAATGACAAAATTCGAGCTTGGTGGCATCTCAATCGGTTATGTCCTTGTTACCTCTGAACCGATAGATAGCCAAGTCTCATCTTTCAGTCCAGTAAGGACTATTTCTTTGTCATCATGTCCAGTTCGTCACCTCTGAATGACAAATTTTGAGCTTGGTGGCTTCTCAATCGGTTATGTCCTTGTTACCTCTGAACCGACAGATAGCCAACTTATCTTTCAGTCCAGTAGGGACTAGTTCTTTGTCATCATGTCCAGTTCGTCACCTCTGAATGACAAAATCTTGAGCTTGGTGGCTTCTCAATCGGTTATGTCCTTGTTATCTCTGAACCGACAGATAGCCAAGTCTCATCTTTCAGTCCAGTAGGGACTATTTCTTTGTCATCATGTCCAGTTTGTCACCTCTGAATGACAAATCTTGAGCTTGGTGGCTTCTCAATCGGTTATGTCCTTGTTACCTCTGAACCGACAGATAGCCAAGTCTCATCTTTCAGTCCATTAGGGACTATTTCTTTATCATCGGTCCAGTTCGTCACCTCTGAATGATAAATTTTGAGCTTGGTGGCTTCTCAATCGATTATGTCCTTGTTACCTCTGAACCGACAGATAGCCAAGTCTCGTCTTTCAGTTCAGTAGGGACTATTCCTTTGTCATCATGTCCAGTTCATCACCTCTGAATGACAAAATCTTGAGCTTGGTGGCTTCTCAATCGGTTATGTCCTTGTCACCTATGAACCGACAAATAGCCATGTTTCCCTCTTTACTTACTGTTATGTCCAGTTCGTCACCTCTGAACAGTAAACACCTTGAGTTTGGTAAACCCTAGTAGGTTATGTCCAGTTTGTCACCTCTGAACCGATGGATATCCAATCTCATCTTTTAGTCTAGTAGGGACTATTTCTTTAATTGTGACTAACAATATCAGTCTATCACGACTGATTAGATTAGTTATACCATTTCCTTTTGAGGATAGCAATACAACTTGAAAGTAAGAACTGAAAATTTAGAAGATAAAACAAGTTGAAAATGCAACAGGGGAGCCAAATAAAATTACTTTTTATTTGATTCCAAAAGAGGGATACATGGATACACAGATTACAAGCTACGAGGATGCTTCGTAGGATTTGATCCGTTTTTCAAGAGTGGCCAGCCTATTCTTCCTCTCCTCAGCAGCCCTGATAAGTGCCTGTGACCTAAACTCGGCCTCGTTATAGCTCGCGGTGTGGAACAGGCGTGCCTCAATTTCAACAAAAGTTGCCCTCTGTGTCAGCTCTTACTGTAGGACTTACATCATTCTGACCCTTAAGCTGCTCTAGCTGTGCCATCTCCTCAAGATGCACCGGTTCAGCCTTGGACAAAAGAAGATTAGCTTTCTTGATCATTTCCTTGGCCTTTTTGATTTTATCCTCAGCGTAGAGAAGAGCGCTGTTAGAAGCATCTATGGTATCCCCAAGCTCTACTTTCCTTATCTCCAAGGATTTCAAGCCGGAAGAAATTGCCTTAGCTGCTTCTTGAGTAGTAAGATTAGCTTCATGCATTTCAGCAACGAGGCGTGCGAGCTGGTCATTAACTGAAGACTCCAGATCTGAATGGCTGAGACGGCGCCATTCGTCCACATCTCTCTCAAGCCTATCCACCAGAAGCTCCAATGTGGCAGCCTGGTCATCCCTTCCAAAGTCTCGAATGCTGTCAATACTTCGAGAAAGGACCACCTTCAAAGCGGAAAATGAGGTAGTCGAGCCCTTCAAGACCAAAGCAATGGCACGCTTCAAGCCCTTATAAAAGCTATCGACTAGCTCAGCCACGAATTCATTCTCAGCTTCAACTACCCCAGGGAAGAGGGGCCCCTAAAGGCAAAGCTTCCACCGATTTTATTAACATAACCGTAGAGGGTATGGCAGGAGTACTAACTGGAGAAATATGTAAGATCGTCGGTGATCTCGGAAGAGTCCTCATTGAGACCAGTACACTAGCCACAATCGACGTAGGGCTGGTGACGACTTTCGGGAGAGCCGCCTCAACAATCAGTGTTGGAGAAGTGGGACTAGCAATCACCTTCAGCTTCGCAATTGGCAGAATAGGCAGCACTAGCGAAATCACTGGCATTTCACTTATCAATGTGGTTGGAAGTGAGGTTGGTTCCGTAACCACTGTCCCCTCGGTCTCTTTAAGACCACTCGTCGGCTTAGGTTGATAAGAGGGCAAGCCGTGATACAAGGCATCCAACTCAGCAGCATCCGCCGCGGTCGAAGTACTCGCATCACCCCTGATCCCCTCAGGAGGATTGGCTGGCTCCCTTGAAATCGATGCACCCAAAGGTGGAACATCTGTAACAAGACTCTGTTTAAGCAAAGTATAATGAATATCAGGAGAGAACTATTCACAAAAGGTCAAAACACTACCAAAAGATGATATCGCCTCAATCGCCTTGGCCGCAGCTTCTCTTCGAACTTCCTCGACGCCGGCATCAGTCCACTCAGGCTCCATAGGAAAATCTTTGGCAGAATCAACACGGACGGCCGACCCACCTTCACTCGCCGAACCCTCTGTGGTCCATCCTAAAGAGATAAAGGCTACGGGACTTCCTTTTGAGGTCCCAACACCCGAAGGACCGACATCAGCCGCATCACCTCCACAGTCTTCTGAGGCAACGAAGTAGCTAGCCTCGTCACCTTTATAAGTGAACAGGGGATCATAGTAATCTCCCAGTTCCCCTACAGCCTCGGCTCTCGGGTCTCTTGCCGTATAAGTTCCTGAATCATAGGATAAATAATGAGCTGTATGAAATATATAAGTATATGCTACAAGAACAGGGCTGGTCTTACTCAGGTCAGGAACAGCTTTACTAATGGTCTGCCTCAGAGCCGACAGCCTAATGACTAATGGAGCGGGAGGAGGAGGCGCCACGGTTGACTCACCCTCTGGAATAATGGTGGGAATGTAGCAACGAGGCCTCTTCAGTACCCTCTTCCTATGAGATCCACCTTCCCGCTTTCGCTTGAAGTAGATGTCGGGATCTTCTTCCTCCACTTCTTCTACATCAACATGTTCTATGGGGGCCGTGCCTACCCCACCAAGAGCATCAGGTGGAACCTCAGCACCTGCGTCTCCCTCAAAATGGGGAATTTCTGCATCCGAAGCCTCACTATCAGCAGTAGTGACGAATTCCCCGAGGCCTGGCACGTGGACCCTCCTTCCCTCACCTCTCTCAGTAACTTTCCGCTTCATCCGCCGAGAGATTAACTTCACGCGAAAAGAGTTAATAGAAAACCCGGTTGGTGTGGATTTTGAAGTTTTATACCACTAACAGAACCCCAAAGTTGTCTGAAGATTCAGAGTCCTCAGCGGCATGCATAGCCGCGCCTCAGTACAGCCAGCGATGTAAAACCGCCAGGCACGAGCACCATCAATGAGGCTCCCCAGAAAGACCAGATTGGTGTTTGGGTTACCTACGTACAGTTGGTCATACCCGAACTAACGAGCAAATCGACTCGGGACGTAGGGTTCCAAGTAGCAGGTATCCCCACTCCTATACACCAGATGGGATGGCTGGATGCTAACCAGCCACTAAAAAACTCCCCGGCTCAGTGACGTCTGCCCATCTCCTACATCCTTAAATTCTTCGCCATAACATGCACTGCGGATGTGAGGAAAGCAGCGAAAAAGACTGTAAACGTCATAACGGCTTAGCAACTTGCAAACCGCGGCCACATAAGTCAATAATCATGAACACCCCTCGAATCGATGGAGAAGCGCTATCCGGACGCCTTCTGGAGGCTCTTAACCCGCTTGGATAATGGAAAGGCAGTGAAGGGTGAACCATTCCATCAAATAAGTGTATGGCAAACCGATCCTAGGGTTTGGTCCATCACAAGGCAGGATAGTACCTTTCCCCTCTTCGTTACTGGTGGCCTACAGAAAGCCTCCTTCAATGCACGAAGGCCCCGTTGAATACAACGCACCATCGCAAGGAGAAGTCTTAGGGAACGACCGTGGACTAAACGAACAGCTGGCAATAAGACAGTCGGAAGGATGACATCATTGAAGGGAGATGGCACCAAGCATCTCTTCAGCCAAACCGATAAAAACCAAGCCAAAAGTGCCTTCCGAGACAGCGATCGACGGGCCTGATGATGGAAACTCCAGAGAATATCACCTTTCTCGTAAGGTCCATCATCCTCTTCCAAATTATATCCCCTTAGGAGTGTTCTTGCATCCTTCGGTAAATGTCCTCATCTATAACCCCGCAGTAAGCTGCCTCAGGAGCATCTTCCAGGTTGGGGAACAAATAATTCTCCTAGCTCTTCGAGCTACATGAAGCTCCCTTATGGCTCCCATGCATACTCGAGCAAATATAAAGGTGGCACATCAACTCCCGGTAAGTCTCGAATAAAGCGGGCTCCTGCTTCTCTAGAAGTGCCAATTCCGCCTCGCACGGGAAATATTCTTCATATGGGAGAGCTCCCAAGAGTAGAGTAGAGACTTCCCACATCTCGTGCAAAGCCATGCCCAATTCACCTACAGGGGTGAAGAAGGTCCATGTAGCTGGGCAATATAGCTCAAAGATGGCGTAAAAGTTCGCTACGCTCATCTGGATGCCGTAACAGGTTACCCTGACAGCCTCGTAGAGTCCCAATCTGTCCAGGTCCTCTTCAAAATGGGCCAAGACATATAAGGTCAAGTCCCTTCACCATGACTTGGGAGGGTGAATCCACCCAGGGGTCCTGAAATCAGTGGCTGGATAATTACCACGAGCTTTAAAGAACTGATTCCTAAAAGTCTAAGCAACCGCGGGATTTTCCCCCACTGGAATGTCCGGGAGAACGTTTTCAGGGTGGAGACCCAATATACAACAAGGAGGACCCGCCCTTGTGTAACGGGAGACGGAGTTATCAGTTTCTCCACATGAACGGAGTCAGTAGTCCGAGTCACTTGCCACTGCATCTTCCGAGCCTTCGTCACGCACTAGAAGAAAGACAGTGGAAAATGACGCTTGTTAGATGGAAGATAATACTTCTCGCCTTCCAGATTAAAAATCCACTGCCCCTCTCTGACAAGCAGTTGATGATCGGTATCTGACACTGCATCCCCGAACATAAAGTCGGGCTTTCGATAGACTTTTTGGTTAGAATCTTCAAGGGGAGCATGGTTAAGATGCTCCTCATGGTACGTTGATCTCCGGCATAGATAAGTGCATCCCGACCGGGAGCACTTCGCTCACTAAATAATGAAGCCTACCCTTGGAACTGTAGGCTAACATTGTCGTCCAGCCCCCTGGTTGTTCCAAAGAGACTGTTCAGAGGACCCGGAGTATAGTGCACTACAAAAGCAAGAAGAAATCATATTAGTTCACTGGCTAAAGAAGCTAAAGAAAGAATATAATTTTTGCTGAGGCATAGCTTCGCTCGGACATTAGCTTCGCCCCGAAGTTCAGTTCGCAATTGCAGCTTAGCTCCACATTCTGCACGAGGGCAAAATGCAGGAGATGTCCAAGTGTTATGTTCGCCCTAGAAGCTTTGCCTAGGATTCTGTTGTCGAACAGAATACGAAGAAGCCCTCAAGGGCTAACTTCGCCATAAGGGCATTAACGTCTAAAGTTATTCTAAGGGCTTTAAAGTCCTTTTTTAGCTGCGCTCTAAAGGCTAGACTTCGCATCCTGTTATTCAAGAGGATGTGAACCGCCTAAGGGTTAACTTCGCATAGAAGCTTGGAAAAGAAACCATTCGGCTCCTGAATTTCTAGTTAAGAAATTAAGGGCAATTAAATCTCCTAAAAATTCGGCAAAGAAAATTAAGGGAGTTGAACTCCCTGAGATCACTAGATCATAATGAATCGTTTAGATTCGTCATGAATAGCCAAAAATTGGCTTCGAAAAGAGATAAAAATCTCTAAGTAAGAGGGAAAGATTCCTACCCGCAATAGGGCGTTCAATGAGTGGAGGAGGCGAGGCCCCTCCGTCGCAGAGGTCGCTGCCTCTCTGTCTGCTCATCTTTTGGGAGCCATGGAAGAACTGAAAAGTAAAAAGTCACCTAGAGGGGGGTGAATAGGTGACGATGCTAATCTAGTGAACTTAATGCGGAATTTAAGAACTAATTGCAATTACAACAATGATGCACACACAAGCAAGTATAGGATATAGCAATTTGCACAATACACAAAGTAAAGAGAGAGATAGAGAGAGAGTCAATGGATCAAGCGCAAACAACAAGATATGTTCCGAGGTTCGAGCACCCAGCTCTACATCCCCGCCTTCGACACACGAAGGATTTCCAATCCACTAGCTTGTCCACAAAGGACTCCCACAAAGGGAACCTCCACCGAGGATTTGGGTCAATCACAATACAAGGAGTACCCAACTCCTCTCCTTACAAACACAACCTCCTCCTTGAGGCACAACTCCAAGCCTACAAACAATCACCTCACAACCCGAGGGATTAGCACAAAACCATGCAAGGATCACCTCACAACTTGAGGGATACAAACCACTTGCACAAACAACCTCCTCAACCCAGGAGGGAAAAAGCACAAAGCAAAGTGTAGAGGGTTTACAACTTGGTGGTTCAACAACAACCACAAACAATCTCTTTTCCCACACACAAAGATCCTATAGAAAAGATAGTAGATTTTTGCTCAAGTGTGGAGAAAACCAAGGGATTTGAAACCAGCAACTCAAAGAAAATCTTTGGGAAATAATAGAAAATGAAGATAGTGAAATTCAAACAAAAACCTTTCCCAAAATCCCTTTTCTTTGGTTTTTCAAACCCTAATAAAAACACCAAAAAGATTGTTCAATTTGAATCCAAAAACCTCTTTTAATTGCTGTAAAACACCAGAGAGTATGGAAAAATTCGCACAAAAAATCTTAGAGAAAAACTCTTGCCAAAAGGGTATTTATAGGCTAATCCAGAAAATAGCCGTTGGCAGCAGAACTGCCAGAAATACCCTGGCGCTCGACCGCCCGGTCGACCGCACAACGGTCAATTTTTGACCGTTGTCAGCTACCGGTCGACCGCCCGGTCGATCGAAACAAACAGAGAGCAACTATGTTAACAGTCGGTCGACCGCCCGGTCGACCGGCAAACATGCACACTGATACGTGCATCTGCCAGAACCACGGTCGACTAGTCCAGTCGACCGGACAAGACTGACATAGGCACGGTCGACTGGTGCGGTCGACCGGCTCAGATCAAAAGTTGAGTTTAAAACACAATTTTGAAAAGACTTTGATTTTTATGAAAAATATCTTTAAATAGTACTAAGTATAAAACATAATAATTGATTTGTAGGCAGAGGATTTTGTATCAAAATATTTTTGTATCTAATCATTTTTACCAAAAACCAAAAACTGTATTTCCTAAAACTTGAATAGAAAATACGTTTTGTCCAAAACACTTCCAGATACAAAAACATGATAATTAAACACTTTGAAGCATGATGCATATGGATAGAAATCCAATATACATGAAACAAATATATATCATAGTTTTTGTCATTAATTCCAAAATATGTTTTGTCAAAAATACCAAAACATATAACACATGAATAAATGAGTCAAAACTAAGTTTGTCTAGGAAATTAAAGCATGCATGTATATAGAACAAATCATATATACATTAAACCATGTAAACTTGTTTTGATCTATCTATTCATGTAAACCAAGATCGGTTAAACCTAAAACCGAAAAACTGAAAATCAATATTCAAAACATGAAACGTGTGTGTTGTGAACTTGAGCATTATCATACTATTCTAATCTTTACAATTTAGATCTAAACACAAACTAACCTAGGGATACCTAAGTCTTCTTGTAGAGCGCCGTCTCCAAGTTGACTCGGTCCAAACCGTGATTCACCAAGCTTGACTCCAAAGAGTGCTAGATGTCATCTTTGATGCTTAGGCTCTTGAATCACCTTGTGAAAGATGTGTGGAAGCTTTCACCAACTAATATCTTGTTAAATATCTGAAACTTAAACATTGCAAGATTATTAGTACACATAACTACATGAGTTAATCATCATCAAAACTAGAGTGGAAGTCCTTTGGGCCAACAATCTCCCCCTTTTTGATGATGACAAAACTCATGGAGTTATATATGCATGGATTAAAGTAAAGCTTCAAAGAAGCTCCCCCTTAACTCATGCATAACAATAAAACATATAAGATATGCAATGAATGTTCTTAAACACATATAAACATGTTCTGGATACCAATTAAAATAAAACATAAACAATGAAACATGCTCTTGATACCAATAAAACAATAATATTGAAACCAACATATTATTACTAATGAAAACCAACTAAAACATATGCATAAATCAACCATGCATATAAACTACAAATTCTTCTCCCCCTTTTTGTCAATCATCAACAAAGGGGTAAAAACAAACATAATGAAAATAAATACTTCTCCCCCTAAATCTTCAAACCAAAGAAGCAATAAATTATTCCAAGGGGTAGAATCAAAGTCAATATGATATCAATTGAAAATAACAAACTTTGAGAAATGCCAAATCCTATTTGAAATAAAACAAGGCATTGAAACAAAATAACATTTTATATCAAAATGAAAACATGTAATGTAAACTTGATACCAATAGATAATAAAAAATTGATACCAAATTTAAGGAAACAAATAGCATCTTGATACCAAAAGAAGATATTTTTCATTATAAGCATATGATACCAATTACTTTAATATCATAAAGTTAGGGAGTGGGAAACAAAAACAATGGTAAACCAAATACCAATTGAAATATAAAATACGAGTTTTCTCCCTCTTTATGAAATACCAAAAGAAAATATGCATAGGCTTGAAATAAGATACCAATTGAAAATTAAATCAATTGAAACATGATATTCATTAAAAATTCAAGCTTAGCAATCTTAAAATTATGATAAAGCTTGTATATGGATACCAATTGAAAAACTCAAGCTTAACATAACCAAAATTTGTACTTCAAGATATAGGGATATAATAGGCACAAATAAATCATCTATATATGTATGTAAGAAATAGATACCAATTGAAATTCATACTATATGAAGTGTAAGCATACATATATAAAACAAAACATATATGAGTATACAAAATGATGTCAAGATTGATACCAATTGAAAGGATTCAATGATACCAATTGTAACAACAAAAGATCAAGTGTATGACTCATATCAACTACCACCCATTTCATGATCAAGTTTAAAAAGATTTACACTATTAAGCATACATGAGCATGATCTCCCATCCAACCTCCCATTGAAGGTAGGGGTTTTCAAAATAGATTTAGAAATATAGTATGTTTGAAAAACTCTACCTCATGAAGAATATCACAACTAGTCATATGAATCAACTAGTACGAAATCCTTCAAGATAAAACACAAAGATTTTTCATGAAACATGAGAATTACATGATCACCAAACACTCAAAATCTATATGGCACCAATAGTACTCATGAAAATCAAATCATGAGAAAACATCAAAATAAGGTGAGTGTACAAGTGTTGTGAGAAACATATCATCATGAAAATAGACAATTAAGCTCAATATAGTAATCATCAAGATATGAAATATAAGTGAATCATGAAATCCATGAAAGTTCATCTAAGATGTGAAATCATCAATTGAAATCCATGATACTAATTGAAAAATCATCTTAAAAACATGAGCTTCAACATAAATGTAAGATCACTTAGAAACATGAAATTCATCCATATGATTTAAGCTTCAAGGCATATGTATGTCATGTACAAACTAAAGTATACATACATATCCCTAAACACAATTGAGTCCAAAATATAGATTTGCATGAAAAGCAAATATACAAGGGGCATACATGTATATCTTAAGGTTTGGCAAAATAGACATATACATGAAGTGAAAACACTTAATCATAGAAAACACATCAAAAATAGGAATACATGTTTGAATGCATGAATCATCAAAACTAGACTATACTAGAACATCTAATGGGTACAAATAGGCATCCAAGCACAAACATATATAAAGGTTTATTTGTGGCCCATTCTATGTACAAGTATAAATCCTAGTTTTAATGAAAACTAACATCTAAGCATATATCCAAATCATTAAGCATAAACGAGTCATAAATCAACAATATTCTAAAAAAAAATAATCATTATGTAAATCCACATGCTATAAAAATCATAATATCAAAACAATTGTGAAAACACAAATTATGGATTCATCTAAACAATGGAGATATCAAATTTGCAATACATGCATAGCAATAAACACACTATTCAAAACATGAATCATTAAAATGAAAGTCATACAATCATGAACATCAAATGATCATTATGCATATGCATGTGTACTAGATCTAGAGCATACATGTTAGTTTAAACAAGGTGAGACACTAAGTATAGATCCATATGAAGCATGGGTGCTCAAGTGGCTAAACATGTACAACCTTAATCTAATGAACATGGCACAAGCATAACAAAACACAACATGCTAAAAATAGATGAACATTAAAAGCATGCAAATTTAAATGGGAGTTAGAGAATGATACCAAAACGATGAAGGTGCATCTCTAGTTCTCCAAACCACGGTGGTCCTCCCACCTAATCTCCTTGAGAGTGAAGCATCCAAATGGTTCTCCTTTTAGCTTAGAATGCATCCACCTCAAGGCACCAACACTCTCACGTTATGCGAGAGCCTCCACCTACATCAAACATCAAAGAGGTGGATCTTGGTACCCATTTTCTTGTGGGTCCACGGGGTTAGTATCTCTCCTAACCCAAACAAGATTAGTTGCTAAATTTTCAATATGTAATCTATCAAAGCAAAATCTAGCAAGGTGGCCTTTTCGACCACAATGTGTACAAGTGTACACATGAGCATACATGTTGTGATTGTGTCCGTGATGAGCATGTGTATGTCGTGATGGGTGTGCAAGCATAGTTGGAGCTTATTTCTTGCGAACCAAGGATTCCAAACGAGTGTGATTTAAAGCACATTGGCTCAAAGTGGAGCCCAAACAATCAACACTTTTCTTCAAATTATTTATATCATTTTCAATGCTAGAAGATAAAGTGGAGCATGCTATAGGTGTGCAAGAAGTAGAAGCTACACTAGCATGGCAAACATGAATATCAATATCATTTTGCAAAGATTTATTTTTATTCAAAACCAAATCCAATTCTTTTGTTATGAAATCAATTTCATTTTTCAAAGTAACATTTTCTTTAAAAACAAGATCTAATTTTGAAGATAAGATCTCATTGTGCTTTACAACATCATCACAATCATTTTTGTTTTTCAAAAATTCATTTTCCTTTAAAACAAGTTCGAGTTGAGATTTAAGTGAGTCACATTCACTTGCAATCTCTTCCTTCTCTTGCAACATCAATTCAAAATTAGAGCATAAATCCTTTAATTCATTTTTCAAAACAAGATTATCATCTTTCAATAAATCATGTTTTTCTAACAAATTCTCAAGCTTTTGAACAAGTTTCATATTTAAAGTTTGGACTTCAAAACATCCATGACAATAGGAACTAGAGCTATCATCTATTTGAGAATCCGATTGTACCTCAAGGGAGTTCTTCCCTTGGACCATGAGGCATTGCTTTTCGGACTTTTCTCTCTTAGATCTCCTCATCTTGTTGATAATCCTTGGAAGCTCGGGAGAAGTCAAGATGCTCCAAACTGCAAAAGCCGAATCATAACGATCAAAAACATGTAATAAATGTTCATTTAGAGATGCTCTAAGTGCCCTAAGTGCTAATGCATTGGCCTTCTTATGCTTGCTACTATTTGGGAGGGATTCTATGGTAATGGCTTGATAAACTAGATGTCCTAGGTCTTTTAAATGTTTAGTCATATTAGCCTTCCAAGCATCAAGTCTAAAATGATCAAACATAAGAGGGCTAGCCATAAGTGCAAACTAGATGTGTGCAAATGAAAATGCAAATGAAGATTAGCAAACCAAGATCTCACTCCTAGGTGGTTAAACCTAAATATCAGGAGCGCTAGCACTGATACCAATTGAAAAGTCACCTAGAGGGGGGTGAATGGGTGACGATGCTAATCTAGTGAACTTAATGCGGAATTTAAGAACTAATTGCAATTACAACAATGATGCACACACAAGCAAGTATAGGATATAGCAATTTGCACAATACACAAAGTAAAGAGAGAGATAGAGAGAGTCAATGGATCAAGCGCAAACAACAAGATATGTTCCGAGGTTCGAGCACCCAGCTCTACATCCCCGCCTTCGACACACGAAGGATTCCAATCCACTAGCTTGTCCACAAAGGACTCCCACAAAGGGAACCTCCACTGAGGATTTGGGTCAATCACAATACAAGGAGTACCCAACTCCTCTCCTTACAAACACAACCTCCTCCTTGAGGCACAACTCTAAGCCTACAAACAATCACCTCACAACCCGAGGGATTAGCACAAAACCAAGCAAGGATCACCTCACAACTTGAGGGATACAAACCACTTGCACAAACAACCTCCTCAACCCAGGAGGGAAAAGCACAAAGCAAAGTGTAGAGGGTTTACAACTTGGTGGTTCAACAACAACCACAAACAATCTCTTTTCCCACACACAAAGATCCTATAGAAAAGATAGTAGATTTTTGCTCAAGTGTGGAGAAAACCAAGGGATTTGAAACAGCAACTCAAAGAAAATCTTTGGGAAATAATAGAAAATGAAGATAGTGAAATTCAAACAAAAACCTTTCCCAAAATCCCTTTTCTTTGGTTTTTCAAACCCTAATAAAAACACCAAAAAGATTGTTCAATTTGAATCCAAAAACCTCTTTTAATTGCTGTAAAAACATCAGAGAGTATGGAAAATTTCGCACAAAAAATCTTAAAGAAAAACTCTTGCCAAAAGGGTATTTATAGGCTAATCCAGAAAATAGCCGTTGGCAGCAGAACTGCCAGAAATACCCTGGCGGTCGACCGCCCGGTCGACCGCACAACGGTCAATTTTTGACCGTTGTCAGCTACCGGTCGACCGCCCGGTCGATCGAAACAAACAGAGAGCAACTCTGTTAACAGTCGGTCGACCGCCCGGTCGACCGGCAAACATGCACACTGATACGTGCATCTGCCAGAACCATGGTCGACTAGTCCGGTCGACCGGACAAGACTGACACAGGCACGGTCGACTGGTGCGGTCGACCGGCTCAGATCAAAAGTTGAGTTTAAAACACAATTTTGAAAAGACTTTGATTTTTATGAAAAATATCTTTAAATAGTACTAAGTATAAAACATAATAATTGATTTGTAGGCAGAGGATTTTGTATCAAAATATTTTTGTATCTAATCATTTTTACCAAAAACCAAAAACTGTATTTTCTAAAACTTGAATAGAAAATACGTTTTGTCCAAAACACTTCCAGATACAAAAACATGATAATTAAACACTTTGAAGCATGATGCATATGGATAGAAATCCAATATACATGAAAAAATATATATCATAGTTTTTGTCATTAATTCCAAAAATATGTTTTGTCAAAAATACCAAAACATATAACACATGAATAAAGGAGTCAAAACTAAGTTTGTCTAGGAAATTAAAGCATGCATGTATATAGAACAAATCATATATACATTAAACCATGTAAACTTGTTTTGATCTATCTATTCATGAAAACCAAGATCGGTTAAACCTAAAACCGAAAAACCGAAAACCAATATTCAAAACATGAAACGTGTGTGTTGTGAACTTGTGCATTATCATACTATTCTAATCTTTACAATTTAGATCTAAACACAAACTAACCTAGGGATACCTAAGTCTTCTTGTTGAGCGCCGTCTCCAAGTTGACTCGGTCCAAACCGTGATTCACCAAGCTTGACTCCAAAGAGTGCTAGATGTCATCTTTGATGCTTAGGCTCTTGAATCACCTTATGAAAGATGTGTGGAAGCTTTCACCAACTAATATCTTGTTAAATATCTGAAACTTAAACATTGCAAGATTATTAGTATACATAACTACATGAGTTAATCATCATCAAAACTAGAGTGGAAGGCCTTTGGGCCAACAAAAAGTTCTTAAAGTATCAAACTAAGAAGAAAGAAGAAGAAGAGATTTGTGTTCTCTGAAAATTTAAAGAGAAGTAATTCTTTCTCTGTCAGCCCAATCAGGCTTTTATAAACTGATGATTACCTAAATTTTGCCTCCTCGAGAGGAGCGCAGGCGGTCATTTCATATTAATTTGAAACGGCGCCTAAAACGCCTTCCTGAGAAGCGTTACTTTAGCCCCGCTAAAGGCTAACTCCGCCACGAGTTCAGCGTTGACTTCGCGCGACGCTTGAGTAACTTCACTGAGAAACGTGCCTTAGCTCCGCTAAAAGCACATCTCTAGCTTCGCGAAAAGTCCGTGCTAGCTTCGCCGGAAACTTGCTCCTGACTTAGTTGGAAATCTATCTTCAGATTCGCTGGAAGCTTAGCTCGGCTAAGAGTTTTCATTTCCTCCTAAGGAAAAGACTTACCTAAGTTAGTCCACTTCAGGTGTTCTCGAATCAAAAAGGAGGGAAACAAAGCAGATAAGTAGAAAATAAATATTTTTATTAATTCAAAATGGAAGATACAATGACACTACATCAAGGTGGTCTTTCGTACAACCGAATCATTGTTCCAAAGGTATACAAGTTGTCCCATCTACTTCCAAGGTGATAAGCCAAACCAACTGGACACGAAAGGCCTTCCTTCTGCACAAGGTCATAATTCTTCGCCTAATGGCAGATTTTGTCATCAAGAAGCTGGATCTTCTTGGATAAAAATTGGTAAAGGACTGGTTGCCACAAGAAAGTCGGATCTTCTTTGATTAAAATTGGCAAAGGAAGGATCCGAGACCTTACAGGTGACGCCCGCTTTCCCGAAGTGGATCATCTCGGATAAGCGACTACCAACCCCTTCTCGAAGTGAATCATCTCGGATAAGGAACTGCCAACCTCTTCTTGAAACACGCATCAACTGCTCTAGTTTGTTCCTCCTGCTTAGGATTAAAGTTTCAACTGGAAGATCAAGAGGCAAGTTTCTGGTCTCTTTCATCAAGACAAAAGACTGGCGGGCACAGTTCACTGCAATAAAAACTGAAAACAGGTCAGCATTAAATCAAAGAGAAAGCTGCAAAGATGAAATGCTAAGTCAAATTCTTTGGGTGAAGCAATTCATATCCGATCCAATGGTGCTTCAGTTAAGCAGAGGATAGCCTCGCTGGCACAGTGATGATGGACTAGCTCAGCATAAGCCAAGTCTTAGCTCCACCTAAGGCAGTGATTGGTCGCTAATGTTGCATATTTAATATCATATTTCCATACTTATTATAGAATTAAAGCTGCATTGTCCTAATTAATTGTTTAATTTATTTGCAGGCCCATTCCTTAAGGAGATGAAGAGAAATGAGCCCAAAAGCCTACCAAAATTCTGAATTAAATAAGAATTAATTCGAGCTCACTGAATCAAGGCAAAATCAAGAGGTTGAAAATCGGTTGAGAAGAATTCTCTCAGAATCGATCGGTTGAAGTAAAGATCAACGGCCATTTCTTCAAAATCTCGGAGCTAAACTGCAAATCCAACCCAAGATAAAACCAGAACTCGAACCCGGGGAGACCCACCAACAGGGTGTGGCCACCTGGCCACACCCTGGCCGCGGAAACCCGGCCAAAGCCGCGTTTCCGCGGCTTGGTTAGGGAGTTAGGGGGAGCGTTTGCTCCCCCGATCTCCCCGGGATCCTGCACGTTGGGGTTTTGCCTATAAAAGGCCAGTATTTGCACTGAAAATGGGACGATCATGCAGAGATAGGATTTAGACTAGTTTTCATTTCTTGTAGTTTAGGTTTTTCTTTTCTTTTTATGTAATTTGTATGTAAGCTTAGGTTACATGAAGATTCATGTAAGTAAGAGAGAGAGGCTTATGTTGAGAGTGACACTGTTGTACCCTCCTCCTTTCTTCCATCGTTTCAAGCAATAAAAGGTAATATGTTTATGTTCTTTACTTTCATTTTCTTTTTCTTCTTCCTACTTTGCCTCTTTTGTTTTTGATGAGCTTGCAAGTGAATCCAAAGTATAAGTATAACAACGCTTTTGTGAGTGCCAACGATACTTCATGAAGATGTTCTCCTCCTCAAGATCCGTATCACTTCATTCTTGCTCCGCTTGATGATATAATGCGAACGAGGACTGAGCTCGATCCTATGATCTATGCGTTGAAAGCCTCCGAAGCAAGTAGAACATGCAAAGTTTTCCAGGTAAGTCATCAACCAAACTAGGTAAGTATTTCTTTTATCTTCCTTCTTTTCTTTTATTTCTTAGTTTAGATCACCAACACCCACTTCCTTCATCACTCCTTTTCACTTCTTTGTAAATAATCATTCTTACATAATCATTCTGGTTTTCTCCACCTTCCATTCGACCGCTTTCTTTCTAACTTTAACATAACTCGTTTTTCATTTTTCTTTCTTAAAAACAAAGAACTTTCGTTTTGTCTTCATAAAGATTTCAATAAAGAACCGTGAACGCTTCTATCGCAAACCCTCCTTGTGGATCACGACCCGCATAGCCACTTGCTATAGCGGTAAGAATTGAGTACTTGCACATTTTTATTTTTAGATCTAATATTCTGTATTTTGTGTGCAGGTTTTGCCTCAATCAAATTTTGGCGCCGTTGCCGGGGAGGGTAACGTTTTTATTGAAATCTGATTTTTATTGAAAATTTTTTAGAACTAAAACAAACTTTCTTCTCTGTTGCAGGTTATAGGGCAAGCAAAGCAGGAAAATAAGATTGCAGTAACATATAAGTGGTCTTGGGCCTCTGCTCTAGAAAGCAGAGACCAAGTTCCCTCTGCTTTGCCGCGTTTTCATTGCCAAAGCCGCGGATACGCGGCAAAAAGGAGTTGACTACTAACGTTGTTTTTTGCAGGGCTGCTTGACTTGCAAAATTCTAGTTTTCTGCAATTTGTTTTTTCTTATATGCCATCACCAAAAGCCTGCTAATAAACCAACAGTAAAATACTTGTTGAAAAAGATAAAAAAATTGATTAGACGTTTGCATTTTAGGCACGTGTCTTTTCAATTCATTTATTTTTACTGTTGAAGAGTGCTGGAGCAAGGTACGTTCGCATTGCATCTAGAATAGGACTCATCTCTTGGTTGATTTACATCGCTTTGAGTGAATCTTATTTACATATCTTGTACACTTGCACAAATTGATTTTAAGGGCACCACCCATTAACAAGATAAGGTGGGGATTTAATCACCCTTCCTTGGCCCAAAAATCAGATTCCAAGCACTCACTAACCCAAGCCTAACTAAAAATGAGTAGACGTTGGCCCTAGGGACATCTCAGACTCAATTAGGAGATTATCCTAAGGGGGAAAGGTATTGGAATTTGACTCCTGTAAAATCAGTGTCTAAGAAAGGGATTAAGGGCCGAAAGCCCAAAGACTGGTGGTTATTTAATTAAGGAACGTCTTTGACGGAAAATCTCCCACCAATCTTGCCCTGACCTGGATGATTAGCTTGTGGTCAAAGTCTGCATTGGACCTCCCGTGGACAGTCTAACCAGTTAGGAGTCGTCTAGGTCATAGGTCAACCCTAACTTAGTTAGATTTTTTTTTTCCTTTTATTTGTGTGCTTATTTGTTTTTTTTTCTTTCCTTTTGTTTGTATTATATTGTGTGATATGGCTTATAATAATAATTTTTCCAACTTCAATAATAATCCATATTACACACCGACTTCATTTTCGGATATTACCAACCTGGCATATCATAACTTTAACCAATCTAGTGTGCCAGATTGGTCTTATCTGAATCAATATAACCCATACCCCCAATCTAATAACTATAATTTCCATAATGATTTCAACTCTTCACAGAGTCAGTGGGGATTCACCTCCCCCGAGTCCAATTTTCAACCAACTTGTCCTCCTTCTCCACCTTGTCCACAATATTTTCAAGAGTCATACTCAGTTCCACCAGTCCAAAATAGAAAACTATCAATTTTGGAAATGAGTATGCGTGAGTCCAAACACAAATCCCAAAATCTGATGGACTCACAATTTTATCACCAATTCCAAGACAATACTTCATCTTTTCATCAAACCAATGAACCCATTAATTATGAAAAGGTGCTTGAAGCCATGACTCAGGCTCAAAACGCTCGTAATCGTGACATAGATATGATGGTCCAATCTTTACGTTCCCATCGTTTGACCAGTTCTGATGTCACTAACCATTCTGTTAGAGCCGATGAGTCAGGTTGTTTTGGAAATCAAGGTTCCATTTCAAAACAATCATTTGAACTTGCCCAAACTCCAAATGATATTGATAGTTTGGCAAGTTATCTATTTCCTGAAATAGAACTTGAAAATGAGTATGATCATGAACCTCAACTTAGTGATTCAATTTTACTTCCTGATTCAATAATGACTCCGGTGTCTTCACCTGATTTCAATTTCTTTCCCGAGTCAACATTGGATCCTGTACCAATTCATCATGAAATTGAATCCCCATCTTTTATGATCATATTGAACTTGACCAATTTTATACTTTTGAAAGTCCTATTGACAAATTGGCAAGTTCTCATTTTTTTGACATTGAACTCAATGAGAAATGTGACCTAGATTCTCAACTCTGTGATCCAATTCAAATTCCTGATTCAATATTGACTCCTATTTTGTTACCAAACTTGAGTAATATTTTAGAGTCAGTTTTGATTCCCTCACCTATCATTCCTGAACTTGAATCACCAATATTAAGTCACATTCCATTGTTGGAAAATCAATGTGGACTTGAGTTTCAACTTCTTGACTTGGACACACTTCTTGAACCAATCTCGACTCCTGAACCTTTACTTGACTTAAGTCACCTTCCTGAGTCGGTATTAGCTCCTATACTTCCTGAGTCCAAGTCAACCATTCTATCATTTCATACTCCATTTTGGGACAAAGCGGTTGACAAATTTGACTCCGAAATTAATTATGGAATTTGGAAATTAGATGGGGTCAAATACTTAATAAAACTCCTTCATGAATCCACAATCTTAATGGGTTATATTAGAGAAACTTCTGGTGGGTTCCTCCGAACCCAACGAAAAGTCGATTGGGCCACATTTCGTGGACCAATCAGACCACCACCAGAACCACCACCTTAAGGTAACATTTTCCTTCCCTTTCTTCTTTTTCATGCATCTATGCATTAATTCATACATTGAGGACAATGCATGAGATAGGTGTGGGGGAGGGTCTAACATAACTTTTCTTTTTATTATTTAAAAAAAATTAACATTTTCTTTACTTTTAAAACTTTTTGAAAATAGAAACAATATTTTGACATATTTTTTGTAAGAAACTAAGTTAATTTTAAGGAATAGGAAAATCCAAATTAGGATTTCTTATACTTGGTCAAAATAAGATTATTTGTTTGATTTTTAGGGTTAGGAAGATAATTTGTCAAAGTAATTTAGTCTTGATCTTTACCTTGATGAAATATGCACACTTCATACACTTACACACTTAGGGTTCAAAAACAAAGATTCTTATGCCTTATAAAAAAATATATGATGAAAAAGAAAAAAAATGAAAAAAAACAAGTCTAATTATTGATTAGCTAGGTGCTTTGGCCTAAGCAAGCCTTAGTATTTACGCAAAAGATAATTAGATAAGTTTGAAAAAAAAAATGTGTCCTCTGATTAAGCTGGGTATTTATGCCTCATGAAGCATAAGTATTCACGCCTAAAAGGGGTACATCGTATAAATAAAAACCTTGATTTTGTGGCCTTATCTGCTCGAGTGTTTAAGTCCTTAGGGGTGTTTTCTCACCTAGTGCCCTAAAACTGTCCGGTTTGGGTGTCACTGACTGAATGCTCGTTACATGGGCAGATTAGAAAGCCTAATGAAATTGAGGAATAAATTTCACCAAAAATAAATAAATATAAGGCATAGGAGTTAATGTTAAAGAACCCTTAGTCAACTTCACAGTCACAAGGTGCATATGACTTAGGGTAAAGTAATAGACTAAATGAGAATTACAATTTGACTCCTTACTTTGATTGATAACAAATTTTTGAATAGAGACTAAGTTTAGGAATGAAAAATTCAGTTTTCCTATAACTTATAGATTGCTTAGATCTAACAATTATATTTCAAATATTTTTCTCTTTCAAAATTCATTTCGAAAATACTAACTCTTTATTTCTCTTTCTTTATAGATTTTGTGATGTAATCCGCTGAAAACCCTCACGAGACAAAACTCGTCCTCTAGGGGAAACCTAGAGGTTTAACAGCTTGTTGCACATGCTCAGTGCAATCGCGTGACCTGCGAAAGTGGTCTAATAATCCTTAGTATAGTTTAGTTGTTTTGCTCGAGGACGAGCAAAAGATAGGTATGGGGGTGTGATTGGTCACTAATGTTGCATATTTAATATCATATTTCCATACTTATTATAGAATAAAAGCTGCATTGTTCTAATTAATTGTTTAATTTATTTGCAGGCCAATTCCTTAAGGAGATGAAGAGAAATGAGCCCAAAGCCCACCAAAATTCTGAATTAAATCAGAATTAATTCGAGCTCACTGAATCAGGGCAAAATCAAGAGGTTGAAAATCGGTTGAGAAGATCCTCTCAGAATCGATCAGTTGAAGTAAAGATCAACGGTCATTTCTTCAAAATCTCGGAGCTAAACTGCAAATCTAACCCAAGATAAAACCAGAACTCGAATCCGGGGAGACCCACCAACAGGGTGTGGCCACCTGGCCACACCCTGGCCGCGGAAACGCGACCAAAGCCGCGTTTCCGCGGCTTGGTTGGGGAGTTAGGGGGAGCGTTTGCTCCCCCGATCTCCCCGGGATCCTGTACATTGGGGTTTTGCCTATAAAGGGCCAGTATTTGCACTGAAAATGGGACGACCATGCAGAGATAGGATTTAGACTAGTTTTCATTTCTTGTAGTTTAGGTTTTTCTTTTCTTTTTATGTAATTTGTATGTAAGCTTAGGTTAGATGAAGATTCATGTAAGTAAGAGAGAGAGGCTTATGTTGAGAGTGACACCGATGTACCCTCCTTCTTTCTTCCATCGTTTCAAGCAATAAAAGGTAATATGTTTATGTTCTTCTTTACTTTCATTTTCTTTTTCTTCTTCCTACTTTGCCTCTTTTGTTTTTGATGAGCTTGCAAGTGAATCCAGAAGTATAAGTATAACAACGCTTTTGTGAGTGCCAACGATACTTCATGAACATGTTCTCCTCCTCAAGATCCGTATCACTTCATTCTTGATCCGCTTGATGATATAATGCGAACGGGGACTGAGCTTGATCCTATGATCTATGCGTTGAACGCCTCCGAAGCAAGGTAGAACATGTAAAGGTTTCCAGGTAAGTCATCAACTAAACTAGGTAAGTATTTCTTTCATCTTCCTTCTTTTCTTTTATTTCTTAGTTTAGATTACCAACACCCACTTCCTTCATCACTCCTTTTCACTTCTTTGTAAATAATCATTCTTACATAATCATTCTGGTTTTCTCCACCTTCCATTCGACCGCTTTCTTTCTAACTTTAACATAACTCGTTTTTCATTTTTCTTTCTTAAAACAAAGAAGAACTTTCGTTTTGTCTTCATAAAGATTTCAATAAATAACCGTGAACACTTCTATCGCAAACCCTCCTTGTGGATCACGACCCGCATAGCCACTTGCTATAGCGGTAAGAATTGAGCACTTGCACATTTTTATTCTTAGATCTAATATCTGTATTTTGTGTGCAGGTTTTGCCTCAATCAGGCAGTTAGGCTGAAGAAGCCTCAAAAAGGACCAAGTCCTAGCCTCGCCTATATGGCTAAGCCAGACTGGTCCAGAGGGACGCAGTCATAGACCCACCTATATGGCAAGACTGGCTCAACCTTGAAGAGACTAAGTCCAAATTCTTACCTATGTGGCAGATTTGATAGGCAGATTCAATAGATCAAGATAGGAACTCTGCATGAAAAAGTCTTTTCCTGATCAAGCGAAAACAATAGCTTTACCGAGAAGCTGGAAAATAGGGTCGAAACCCTTTTCTGAAAGTCAGCCAAATACAAAGATCCAGGGAATTTAATCCCTAAGATAGCTGATAAAGTTAAGGGAGATGAACCCCCTGAAAGTCATCGGATGACCGAGACTTACCAGCTCCTGGCCGGTTAGTGACCAGAGGGGGCGCCTCCACGATTTTAGAGATCTGAGTCTCCTTTCCTGGGCAACTAGGGGATGTCATGGACACACTTTTCAGAAAGAGAAAAGTATGTTTCTCTGAAGAGGACTTCAAGTGTCCTATTTACAGGCCTCATGACCTGACCACGCCGCTGCTGCTTCAAGCCTAGAAGTGCGGACGAAGTTAAAGCATTTAAATGCTTAGCCTCGAGGAAAAGAACAATCTCCCTCGTTAAAAGTAAGAGAGTTTATTCTAACCTCGAAAAAGGGAGCAATCCCTCTCGTAACTAGCCGAAAAGCAGTTAACCTCAGGAAAGGAACGTCGTTTCAAACACCGAGTTAACGCGAAGCTATCCAGATTCGAAGCTACCCATAATCGTGAATCTACGCAATTCCTCGGCGAACTTATTACAATCCGGAAGCAGGATTAAAAGCGGAGCTGAACTCAACCACTATGGCGACATTTCACATACCATTAATCAAAGCAGTTTAAAGTATTTCGGAGTCTGAACCATTCTATTGCAGACTTACAAAAACTTTGAAGGGGGTCTTGTTGACACTCTAAAAAAGACAAGATTCCTAACTGGCCTGGACAATGTTTAACTTGTTGACATCTACAAAAGACAAGTGACAGACAAGCCGATGACCAGTTCTTCGTCCATCTCAAAGAGGACGTATCAACAACTTGGACTCTACTGATCTAGTGAAGCAGACAGTAAGCCAAGAAAAGCTCATAAGAAGGCCCAAGTAGGTTCAGAGACACTAAGTTAGCTCAACACTTAGTCTCGCACGAGCCCACGATATAAGAAGCTAAAGTTGCTTAGCATTGCAGGAAGCTCTTTCATAGTCTCGCTGCGAGCTAACTTACAACTTTGCACAGAAATATTCAGTTAACTCCACAGAGAGTTTTCTTCGCTCAAAGCCCTATGCTGCTGTGCAAAAGGGTAATTGGTAGTTTCGCCACAAAGTTATCCAGCTCTGCTAAAGAGCTTTCTTTTAAATTCGCCAGGTGCTTCTCCCAGCTCCGCCATGAGCTCAACGCAACTACTCCGCTGCGGGTCTTTTATGGTCACCTTTGACCAATCAAATCTCTAGATGAGGTCAAATCTAATTAAGATCAAATCTAATTGAGATCAAATTTGACAGTTGTTTGCCATGATCTTTTGACTCTCCCAATCAAGTGAGAAGATCAGGAGAAATCTTTCAGTTATTTAGAAAGAATTAAGGGCGCATCCCTCATTTAGCAGAGCGGATCAAGAGATCAGCACTACCTGCTATTCTTAGCTTTGCAAAAGCTGTCTCTAGCCTCGCGGCGAGGCTACTTTCCAGAAGTAAAACAGATTGACTCAATCTGTTTTCAGATTTTCAGGCGATTATACCCCTACTCCTCCTTATAACTAGCCTACCAGGGGCGAGAGTTAAAAAGGAGGAGAGGCTCGAAAAAAGAGAGGAGAAGAAGACTGAAGACAGAGATCTACTCTCTTGCTTCTAAGAATTCAGAGAATTACTTCTCTAATCAGGGTGCTAATATCCTAAGATCTTCCTCCCTCTCAAGGAATTTTTGGAACCAGGCGAGAAGGAATTCCCAAGCGGAGGTAGCTCGAGAAGTAATAAGAGAGCTCTATCAACCTGTTCTCCGATTCCCCGAACCAGGCAGAAGAGAATCCCATCAGGCAGTAGTCGATTGTCTGATCGATCGCATCGTCAAAGGGATAAAGTGATCGCGCACTAATCAGATTCCTACCGACACACTTCCCCAGAAATCTCAGAGGAGATCTACCTGTAATCTTTTTACTGCATAGAATTACTTATAATTTCGCTCCTCGACCCCTTTTTTGTAAGTTTTCCCTTTTGCAAAAATCAATGAAAAATACCTTCATAAGTTAATCATCATCAAAACTAAGGTGAAAGGCCTCTGGGCCAACAATCTCCCTCTTTTTGATGATGACAAAAATTATAAGATTATATATACATAAATTAAGATTAAGCTTCATAAAAGCTCCCCTTAACTTATGCATAATCAATAAACATATAAAGATATGCAATGTAGCTCAAGATGCCAAATAAAAATAAGATATACATATGCATAAACACTTAATGAAACATGCATATATAAATCTAAATCTTTTTTCCCCTTTTTGTCACTCATCAATAAAGGGGTGAAGACAAACAAACTATACCAATAAAACATATTTTAAAATAAAATTTTGATATCAATAAAAACAATCAATTGTAGAAAACGAATTGAAAGTGAAACAAACTATTTACCAATTGAAAATTAAACATTCTTTTTACCAATTGTTACCAATAGAAAGGAATGCTACCAATTGAAAGTAAAAACCAATTTTTTTAGGTAAACACTGAAATCATTTTAGAATAAAGATACCAAATTAAGAATAATACCAATTTAAGACTATTGATACCAATATTGAAAATGTTAACATATACTAAAACAAAGTATTTTTCATCATAAAGAGTGGGAGTAAGATACCAATTGAAAATAAAACCAATTGAAAGATAAAACAAGAATGTTTCTCCCCTTTATAAAATACTAATAAAAAATAATGCATAAGCTTGTATAAGGTATCAAATGAAAAGTAATTGATATTAAGAACTAAATCAAGCTTAGCAAGAAATAATTTGTGCTAAAAATGTATAACATATATGCTTAAAGCACAAGAAAAATATTTATATGTATATATCAGAGCAAACAATTTAGATATGATTCATACAAAAAAAAACATGAGCATACAAAATGAATTTTCATTTAAAAATTATGTATATATATCATAACTGATGTACAATTTGATACCAATTATAAGTGAAACATGAAGTAAATTTTGATACCAAAAAAAAATATCAATTGAAATCAATGCATAAGATTGTAGATATACCAATAAACATTTAAAAATAAATCAAGCTTAGCATAAACTTTTGTATTTAAATAAAATATATGGCATTGCAAACTAAATACAATCTAAATCATATATATATATATATATATATATATATATATATATATATATATATATATATATATTTATATATATATATATGTATGTATGTATGTATATGTACGAAAATAGAAATACCACTTGAAATTTGGTGTATACATATATAGGAAAACAAAATATGAGTATACAAAATGAATTTTTATTGAAATCATGTATATCTCATTCCTACCACCCTATTCATGCACATGATAAAAGATAGTCATTAAGGCATGCAAGGCATGGTCGCCCAACCATTTGCCCTTTGATGGTAAGGGTTTTCAAAAAATAGGATTTGAAAATATTAACATATTTGAAAATCACTACCAAATTGAAGAATACAAAACTAGTTTTATGATAATTTTGAAAACTAATACGAAATTCTTCGAGCAAGGAATAAAATATAAGTATATGTCATGATAACATGCTAAATCACAATAATTGACACTCAAAATCAATAAGACTCAAAAATGTGCTCATGAAACAAAGTCATGAGCAAAAAAATGTGAGCGTACAAGAATCATGTAAATGACTTATTCATGAAAATAAATATGAAAATCATCAAAACTAAAATTTTCATCAAGATTAAACAAGCTTCAAGGTATATGTATATTTTGTCGAAACTAAAAGTATACATACATATCCCAAATACAAATGAGTCTATAATAGAATTTCGCATGAAGGCAAGTGATTCTAGGATATACATGTATATCTATTAGTTATAGATAAAATTGACATATACATGAAGCTAAACAAAGTTTTATGAAAACATGTACAAAAATAGGGAATACAAGTTAAGATGCAAGGATCATCAAAATAAGGTTATATAAGTACATCTAATTGGTATAAATGAGCAATAAAGCACAAACACGTGATAATCAAATATGGCTCACTAGTTGTACAAGTATAAAAATAAGTTTTAATGACAATAACATCTAAATAAGTAATTAACACATAAAGTGCTAAAACATAAACAAATATGATCATTATGTTAAATGCACGTATTTTAAAACTAGGATATACACAATACCTGAACTATAGTGAGAACACAAAAATATAAGTCTATATTAACATGGGTGTATCTCAAAGACTATCTATGTATATCACATGTCTAATAACATTGCATTTAACAAATGAGCATTAAAACCACAACATGCCAAAAAAATAAACTATCAATGTAAAAGCATGTAAACTAAAATAGGAGTTTAGAGATAGTTACCAAACTATATGAACTATTCTCTAAGTCTCCAAACCATGGTGGTCCTCCCACCAAGCATCCCTTAAAAGTGACACATCCATAAATATGATCTTTAGGCTCGGATCGCATCCACCATTAAGGCATCAATACTCTCACGTCAAGTGAGAGCCCACACTTATATCAAGTACAATAGGTGTAGATTTTGATATCTACACTTTCTTAGGTCCATGGGGTTTATCACCCTTCCTAACCCAAACAAATTTATTTGCAAAATTTGAATTATGTATTCTATCATAACAAAATTTTGCAAGGTGGCCGTACATCCACAATGTGTACAAGTGTACACATTAGCATACATACAATCATGTTTGTGTGAGCATGATGAGCATGTGTATACCGTGTTTTGTGTGCATACATATAAGGAGCATGTTTCTAAACATGGATCCCAATCGTATGTGGTTCATGGCACAATGGCTCAAAGTGGAGTCCAAGCAATCTGCACTCTTCTTCAAAATACAAATATCATTTTCAGAGATTGAAGAAGAAGTAGAGTATGCAACATATTTATAAATCGAAGATGAATCTATAATAGCATGACAAACATGGGAATCAAAATCACTTTTCAAATAAATATTTTCCTTTGAAACTAAATCTAGTTCTTTTGAAATTAAAACAATTTTGTTTTTCAAAAAATTATTTTCTTTTAAAACAAAATCCATTTTTGAAGACAAGCCTCATTTTTCTTCAAAACATGATCAAAATCATTTTTTTTCTTTCAAAACTTTTTTTTTTTTAAAACAAGGTCAAGTTGGGTTTTTAATGAATCCATTCATTTGAAACCTCAACCCTTTCTTGCAAAACCATGTTGAACTTTGAAAATAAGTTTTTATTTTCTTCTTTTAAATCAAAATTTTTCTTTTTCAAAAGTTTATATTTATTTAACAAGTTTTCACAAAACAATGAAAGTTCTTCATTTAAAGAATAGGCATCCATAGCATTATCATCACATGAAGAACTAGCATTATATCTAGTTGAGTGTCTGATTTTACCTCAAGGGAGTCAATCACTTGGACCATGAAGCAAGCTTGATCGGACTCATCTCCACTAGATTCTTTCTCCAAAACATGTGTCGTTTGTACCTTGGGAGAAGTTAATGTGTTCCATACTGCAAAAGTAGAATCACAATGAGAAACAATAGAAAGATCATCTTTACTTAGTGTGTGCCTAAGTGCCTCTAAGGCTTGTGTATTAGCCTCAATGTACTTATCATTATCAAGATAGGATTTTTTGTTAGTGGAAAGATAAACATGCAATCTTAGGGCTTTAAGATATGCACTCATCTTAAACTTCCACATATCGATGTTGGAAACATCATACATGGGAGGGGTAAGAAAATCTAAGAGTGTATAAATTATATGTGTCCAAATGCAAATCTAGATTAGCTATCCAAGGATCTCACTCCTAAGTGGTTAAACCGAATATCATGTGCGTAGGCTCTGATACAATTTGAAATACACCTAGAAGGGGGTGAATAGGTGTACTAGCTAACCTAAGGCATGTGTAACCAAGAGTGAGCCCAAATTTCTCGAGAAGGCTTCTGGAACTATTCCGATAGATTCCTCTAAACTAAGAATTGAGGTGCTATTAGAAGCTCTCTTAATTCAACACAAGTGTGGACACACAACCAATACCAAACATGTATATGATATGAACAATGTAAGATAATGTAAGATATAAAGAGAGATAGAGTTGAGAGATAGTGGATCAAATGTAAACACCGAGATATGTTTTGAGGTTCGTGCCACTGCTCTACGTCCCCGCCTTCACACAGAAGAGTTTTCACTACGTCCACACAGGACCTTCCACAAAGGGACCTCCATTGAGTAATTACAATTCTACACCAGGAGTGCCCAAATCGTCTCTCTAACACAAACCTCTACACAAGAGGCAAGGCACAAAGCCAGGCAAAAAAAAAGTTTACAACTTGGAGATCCAATGATCACAAACTCTTTTAGTAATCTTGAAAGATCACAAATAATTTTTCTCACAAAAACAAGATCCTATAGATAGGTATTGAATTGATAGCTCAAGTGGAACATCAAAGTTTTTTGGAAAAGAAAACTCTTGGGAAAAACTACTTGATAGATAAAGAAATGAAGAACAAAACTAAAATTCGCAAATATTGGTTTTCTTTGATTTTCCAAACACTTTGAAACAAGTAAATATAAGAGAATTTTTGGCATAAAAACTTGTTTTGAAAACTTGCTGAAAACCCTTATGAAGATGGAAAAAATTGCTTTAAAAAATCATAGTTAAAACTGGCCTCAAAGGACCTATATTTATAGGGTCTCAAAAATCATGGCCCGGTCGATCGCCAAAGCCTGTGCACATCGGTCGACCAAAGCTGGTCGGTCGACCGAGCCAGCTTCGATCGACCGAGCGGTCGACCTGTAGCAGCCCAAAAACCAGGGTTATAGGATTTGAAAACTTGATCTTTTAATACCTATAAAATTTCATAAAATCACATAAAATTCACAAAAATAAGTTCTTATAAATATTTGAAGAACAAATATGTGTGACTAAATTCAACACATATTTCAAACAATTTGAACTATTTTTGTGATATAGAAATTAAGCATTAAACAAAATCGGTATTTTTCAAAACTTGAATTTTGAAATGAAAATATGTTTTCTACAAAACTTATATAAATACAAAAATATGACATAGAAACACTTTTGAAAGATATTGTGTATGGATAGAATCTAATACACATATAAAATATATATTTATGTTTTTGATATAAAATCCCAAAATTACATTTTATTACAAAACAAAACTTGAAACCATGAACTAGATCACATCAAAGTAAGTTTCTAAATATTATGAACCAAACAATGTATATGGATGAATTCACTATATATATAAACCATGTAAACTTCTTTTGATTTTATCTATTCATGAAAACTAAAGATATATTCTTGAAAATTCAGAACCGGTTAAACCGAAACCAAAAGCTATTGAACTTGAGTGTGTATGAACTTGAGCATATCAAATACTAGTCTATCTTTATACAAGATCTGAGGCAAAACTCAACTAAACAAACTGAAGTCTTCTTCTATAACTCCTTCTCCAAATCTACTCGATCCAAACACGATCCAAAGAAGTTGACTCCAACCGAGTGCTAGATGCGATCTTGACAGCGAGCTCTTCAATCATCATGTGTTAGCCCCAAAACTGGCTTTGAACCTTTGTTAAAAGTAATCACCTACTAAGATCTTGATCAATATCTGAAACTTATTAAACACAAGAATATTAGTAAACTAACCTTCATAAGTTAGTCATTATCAAAACTAAGGTAAAGTCCTTAGGCCAACAGCTTATCTTTAATCCATGCATATATAACTCCATGAGTTTTGTCATCATCAAAATGGGGAAGATTGTTATCCCAAAGGCCCATCACTCTAGTTTTGATGATGATTAACTCATATAGTTATAGTACTAATGATCTTGTATTTAATAAGTTTCAGATATTCTATCATGACCTTAGTAGGTGTTTAGCTTCAACAAAAGATTCAAAGTCAAGTTTTGAAGTTAGCACGTGTTGATTCAAGAGATCGCCCATAAAGATCGCATCAAGTACTCAAGAGGAGTCTAACTCTTTAGATCAAGTTTTGGACCAAGTCAAGATGAATAGAAGATTTTCAAGACTTGAGTCTAATTTTGTAAGTATTAAGATTTTATGTTTTAGACAAAATATAAAGAATAGATTAGTTGTAGATTGCTCAAGTTTATACACACACACAAATTTATATGTGTTTTTATAAGAAATAGTTTTAGTTTTCAAAAATACGGTTTTGAGCTTCCAGGAACATATTTATTGGTTTCCTGAATAGAGTTCATCAAAATAAGTTTACATAGTTTATATGTGTATTAGATTTCTTCCATACACATTGATGCTTCATATAATTTAGAAAAACTTAATTTGATGTTTTTAGTTCATGCTTTTAAGTTTTGTTAAAGTCAAAACTTTATTTTGAGCTTATTGTCAAAAATATAGATATTTCATCTTATATGTATATTAGATCATATCCATACACAATGCTTTAAATAAGTTTTAATATCCTGTTTTTGTATTTGAACAAGTTTTGGAAAAATCGTATTTCTCTTTAGAAGTTTGGTTTTTGAAAAATACAGTTTTTGTTTTAAGGTTAAAATTCTTTACCTTTAAAATAGTTTAACATGTTTGTAATATGTATTGATTTTTTTATCACACATATTTGTACTTCAAAGTATTTCAATGAGCTCAACCCAGAACTGGGCTTCTAGCGGTCGACCGACCGGTCGACCAGACTAGCGGTCGGTCGACCGAGCAGTCAACTGATGTGCACTGGCAGCATGCACAAGCCTGGCTTGAGGGCCAATGACTGGGCGGTCGACCTACCAAGAGAGCAGTGCTTTCTGGTTCTGGCCTCGGTCGACCTATAGGTTTTTAATCTGGGTGCGGTCCACCAAGCGGTTGACCAGCAACCCCAACAGTCATAAATATGATCGTTGGCCAGTCGACAGGCCGGTCGACCGACAGGCCAATCTGGCTTATAACGGCTAGTTTTCTGATGCCTTTATAAAAGGATGTTTTGGCCAGATCTTTGGTTAAGATTTTAGGCTATTTCCTAAAGCTCTTCTTCAAAGTTTCTAAGCAAGTTTTAGAGCTTCATTTTCATATCCAAAAGAGAGTTTTCAAGAGTGAATCTCTTGTGTTTTCAAAAGTGTTTTTCTTAAGATTTTTTACCTTCACATCTATCTTGTTTTCTTAAACAAACTTGAGCTTTCCATTGCTATACTTATCCTCCAGGGATCATCTATTTGCAGAGTTATTTTTATAATCAAGAGAAGTGATCACAAGTGTTCCACCCCTTTTGATTGGGAAATTGTAGAGGTGTGGCCTCGGCAAGAAAGTGTGGTTGCGTATGTTGTTCTTGCGGAAACAAGTGAGGGATTTGCAGGTCCAAGAGTTCTTGAGGGAGCTCGTTGTAGGTATTGCGGCACCGAGTGATCTTGCTAGATCGATTATAGTGAAAATCCTTCATAGTGTTGAAAGCAAGGACGTAGAGCAAGTGTGCTGAACCTTGAAACAATTCTCCCATGTTTGCGATTGCTCATCTCTCTCTCTCTCTCACTTGTGTTTATATATCTTACATGCTTATATAGTTCATCTCTTTATATGCTAGATATATTTGAGCGAAATTGATATATATGTTTGGGTTGTTTGTTTGCTCACACTTGTATTCAACCAAGAGAGCCGTAGTGGTACATCAACTCTTAATTTTGATGAATCTTGAGGAGATAGTCCAGAGCCCTTTACCAATAATTCGGCTACACTCTTTGGTTATATGTTGTGTGTTAGCTTATTGTTTTTAGTTTGGATATATAGTTTTTAATTCTGCATTAGTTTTGCATTAGATTAGCTTGTCACCTATTCACCTCCTCTAGCTGACTTACAATACTGGTATCCCGTTCACTGACATTATATATCATATTATACCGGTATCCTGATTACACATGTTGATGTTGTTACTGTGATTATCACCAAGTTATCCCAGTGATCTAGATAATTTGTACATTAAATAATCTTGATAATCTAAATAACATAATCATTAAATAAATTACACTAGGATTGAAAAAATTGATGGAGGAGACAACGTCGGTATTTTGGGTGGACCCAGGATATAGGTTGCGCAGTCGAAAGAGGGTTCAACTACAGGGTTCCCGTGGGGTGACTGACACCCTAGTCCTGTTCCTATTCTTGTTACATATTACTTGACTACCTTACGGTAAGGCCTAGTTCAGCACCAGGAGTCTAGGCCGTGGTCTCGGGTATGCAAGAGACCCACTTAAAACACAGAGAATGTCTCCAACCGATCAGCTTCGAATAATGTAGGACTCTGATTGACATGTGTAGTGGGTATAGTATGGGATGCGTCTATTTTATGTGGCAATTGGTGTTCGCTGACATAATTAATAACAAAACTAAATCTTACTTTGATATTGTTATATACATGTTATGATAGACACTTGACTGTACACATGACCTGATATAGACATTTGATTATACTTGTGGCCTGATCGTATACTTGATTATAACTTTGACTGACTTTATTATTGTTCATTCATGTTTTGCATGTTATTTGAGTTTTATTCCTGTAGTTTATCATCATATACTCACACATGTTATATGCACGTGCACCTCCCCTTTATTCTTACACATTTACTAGGAGTTCTAACTCTTGGATTTGCATATCCAGATTTGTGGCTATTTATTGCTGATTAGGTATTTGGAGAGAATCGCAGGCGTCTTGAGGAGCTGGAGTTCTATTGCTTGATCATCCTTTCTCGATATTCTCTTGCTCTTCTTTATTTTCATTACTTCCATGATTTTGTGCATTGGACACAGTACATGTTTCATTCTTTTATTCATTTGAGATGATGTGTAGACATTATATGTATTATTGCAGTGATATTAATACATTATAGTGATTATATAGCATGTTCAGGTAATTTTAGGCTTAGAGTGTATACGTGGGGTATTCTCCTTGCGTATATACGTCGCCGACTCTCATCACGACTCCATTTTCACGCATTTTGGGAAGCAGGGTGTAACAATGAGGATCAAGGACTGGTTATAGGTAATGTCCAAGATTCTTTTGCAATTAGAAGTACTCAAAGAAATTCACGTAAACTCAGTTGGCTCACTACAAACATGATTGTGGCCTATGCTCATTTAGTCGTTGAGAAGGTGATCCCGTCTACAGATGGGAAGCTGAAATCTTGTCGGAGTCGAAGATGTGGAAGGATGCCCTGATGGAAGAGATGAACTCTTTTCAAAAAAATAACACTTGAGAATTGATAGAATTGCCCAAGGGAAAGAAGGTTATTTGTAATATCTCCACTTAATAATATTGTATTAATATATATTTTTAAATATTTCACTGACTTTATTTGTTATTATAAATATACAAATTGTTTTGAGGAATTAAATATTAATTTGGCTTTATTTATTATTTCTATTATTACTTATTAATATTTTTAATCACTAATTACTATTATTAATGTTATTATTATTATTAAATATTAGTAGTAGTAGTAGTAGTTTTGTTACTAAAATTATTTCATTGTGATTATGATTATTTTATTAATATTATTGTTAATTACTTTTTTTATTATTTTTGCTGTTGATATTAATATTATTATTATTATTGTTATTAATATGTATTATTATGATTAGTATTTATTGTTGTTATTATTATTATAGTTTAACTATTTCTAATATTATTATTACATATTGTTATATATTATTATTATTATTGATATTATTATTATTGGTTGTTTCTAAACTCATACCCAACCCATTAGCCCTTGAACTCAAACCCGAAACCTAAAACCCAATTCACTCCCTTTATAATATCTCTTATCCTAAATTTTAACCTAACACTAATCTTAACACAAACCCTAATCATCCTTCTTCTCTTCCTCCTTCACACAGCTGTCATCACCCCTCCGCCATCGCCGGGACCCGCCTCCACCTCCACTCGAGACCACCACCTCCTTCCCCTTCCCCCGGCAGCCCTCGGAGCCGCGACGATCACTGGCCTCCTCTACCTGAACCAACCTCCTAGGCCAGCTGCACCTCCTCGGCCTCCGCCATCTCCTTCTCCAATCGAGCACCACAACCTCCTCTTCCCTTGCGGCAACAAACCTGAGCTGCCTCTCCCATCACTAGAGTTGTAGGAGCATGCACAGCACTCTTATGCACACCTTTCTCCAGAGTGTTCTGCCATGCTCCCCTACCTCCCTTCACGTAAATGTAGGTTCACCTAGAGGGGGGGTGAATAGGTGATGGCTAATCTAATGGTCACTTAATGCCAAATGATGCAAATAATGCGGAAGCCAAAAGCAATTATTACCTAATTAAATCTTTTACACTAAACACCACGTATAACCAAAGAGTGTTGCCGAATTCCCCGTGAAGGGCTCTGGACAAACTCCTCTAGATTCCCTTGAATGGGTTGAGGTGCCGCGTTGGCTCTCTTGGTTGAATACAAGTGTTAGCAACAATCCCACGCAAGTATATCAATTAAGCACACAAAGAATATCTAGCATATAAAGATGAGCACAATAAAAGTATGCAAGATATAAAAGAGACAAAGAGAGAGAGAGAGAGAGAGAGAGAGTGAGCAATCGCAAACACAAGGGTATCTTTCGAGGTTCGAGCACACTTGCTCTACATCCCCGCCTTCGACACACGAAGGATTTCCACTATGCAAGATCCCAATGGATCTCTCCTCGGTGCCGCAACACCTACAAGCCCTCGGACTCTCTAGTCCCGTACACACCGCAAGCTCACTAGCTCGCCGAGGCCGCACCTCAAACCACCGAGTCCGCAACCGAACTCAAAACAAAGCGGACACACACGTCCGCCTCCTCAAAGTAACAAATGAAGTCTTTGGTGATCACAACACTTTGATCACCTAAAAACAATCTCACTACAACACACCTATAGGATGAATAATCAATGGATAGCTCAAGTGTGGTGTGAGAGAAACAAGGATGAGAGTGGTGAAAAACTCAAAGAATCACTTAAAACACTCTTGGTAAAATCTTCCCTTTAGATAGGAAATATTTGCACTCAAATATGTGGAGAAAACCCTTTTAAAAGAATGGGAAAAACTGGCTCAAAGCTCTCCTAAACTTTTTGCAAAACAGTCCCCAAACCCCAAATATATAGGCTGTCAAAAAACTAGCCGTTGGGGCTTTGTCAGAACTGCCGGTCGACCGGTGCGGTCGACCGCCAACGGTCGGATTTCTGACCATTGGAGCCACGGTCGACCGCCTGGGTCGACCGACCCACTGGAGCTGAGAGTCTAACTCTCTGTCGGTCGACCTGTGCGGTCGGCCGAACTTTCCAGAGAGCAGAGCTCTCTGGAGCGGTCGACTGGCACGGTCGGCCGTCCTCCAGTGCACAAAGGCGTTCACGTTTGTGCACGTCGGTCGACCGAGCCGGTCGACCGACTTCAGGATTAGTCGACTATAAAGGAAGCAAGTCGACTTATCTGAAGCCTGAAATAGTTTTCTGGGATTAAAAAGTTAGTCTTTTTGGCTCAAATAAAATCCCATAAAATACATAAAAATCTAAAAAAATAGTTTAACCAATATACTTTGATATACAAACATGCTTGCACAAAATCAAGGCATGTTATAAAAAATTGGACTTTTTTTGTAAGTTGGAAATATTTGGCTCAAGATAAAAACTGTATTTTCCAAAACAATATTTT
Source organism: Agave tequilana (assembly GCA_038442645.1). Classification (NCBI taxonomy): domain Eukaryota; kingdom Viridiplantae; phylum Streptophyta; class Magnoliopsida; order Asparagales; family Asparagaceae; genus Agave; species Agave tequilana. Next base: position 268,987 of record JAVJIF010002863.1, read on the forward strand.
TCCAAAACATGTTTTTTCAAATCTTCATCAAATATAAAAACAAGATATACTTTTAAAGCATAGTGTGTATGGATATGATCCACTACACAATCAAGATGAAATATCTATGTTTTTGGCATTAAGCTATGAACTTGATTTTGGTCAAAAGATATGTAAACATGAAAACCAAAATCCAAACATGTATTTTGTCACAAAGAAGAAATCTTTTCTAAACTAAAACATCTTTTATGAAAACAATTCTATCAAGAGTGTGTGTGTATGATATACTTGAGCAATCCACCAACTATCTATCCTTTACATTTTATCTAAAACAAAAACAGAATCTTATACCTAGACACAAGTCTTCATCTTCTTGAAGTCTTCCCTTGAAGGCTTCTCATCTTCTTGACTTGGTCCAAGCTTGATCCAAAAGCTCCTTGGATCACACCGTGCTAGCTCCAAATCTCGACATTTTATCCTTTGTTGAGCTATGCACCTACTAAGATCTTGACAATGAATCTGTCACTAATTAAACACAAGATCATTAGTAAACATAACTTCATGAGTTGATCATGATCAAACTAGGGTGATAGGTCTTTGGGCCAACAATCTCCCCCTTTTTGATGATGACAAAACACATGAAGTTATATATGCATGGATTAAAGTAAAGCTTCAAGGAAGCTCCCCTTAACTCATGCATAGTCATAAATAATAATATATGATAATGAAGCTCATAAATATGTATGCAAATGATGGAGATGAAACAAATAAATCTTTTTCTCCTATTTGCAAAACAAAACATATATGCATAAATAACAAGGAAGACAAATACTTCTCCCCCTTAAGCAATGAAAACATGCATATAAACATTAAACTCAAATACTTCTCCCCCTTTTTGTCAATCATCAACAAAGGGTTCAAAGTAAAATCAAATCAAACAAATTTTTCTCCCCCTTTTGTCAAAAACAAAAAGATCAAGAGGGGTTAAACAACTCAATCATTAAAGATTTATATGCGATATACATCCATGAAGAGGAAGACGATAAGTTAGCTTCCCTACACATATGCATTACATGAAGAAGGGATGACAAGCCCTAACTCACATAACACATATTATGTAATGCATAAGAGGAGATGTGAAGCTCCCCCTACACACGTATATCATATAAAAAAGAGTTGTCAAGCTCCTCAATTTATAATATACTCAACATGAATCCATATGTAAGAGAGATGTTAAGCTCTCCTTACATATAGGAAATACAAATCAAAATTTTGAATTTTTCTTTAAAATTTTGAACTTTCTTAATAGAACACATTTTGAGATATCAAATCAACATATTTTTTATTTTGATATCAATCTTGAAAACATATTGCATAAGCTTTAAGAATTACCATAGAAAGTTGAATTTAGCTTAGCATATAATACCTTTGTGCTTTAAATATGTAAGACAATTTTAACTAAGCACAAATAACACATATATGTATGAAAAGAGAATAGAAATTGATATAATTTGAATTTGAAAGCATTCATACATACAATCAAAATGTGAGTATATCGAAATCATATTGATACCAATTGAAAAATATCCAATGATACCAATTGAAAAGTAAGATTATCATATACTCTACCATATGAAGAGATTGCACTAGTTAATATGAAAATGTTTTAAAACTAGTACGAAATCCTTCAAGTAGGAATAAAGCAAAAAGAAATGTCAATAAATCTCAATATTCCTTTAAATCATCACACATTTTTTATTAAAAACAAAATTTATATTTCAAGATTTATGTATGTTTTGACAACACAATAAGTATACATACATATCTCTTAAACATAATTGACTCCATATAAATAGATTTGATTAAAGGCAATGACTCAAGAGGTATACATGTATATCTTAAAGTTTGGCAAAATACACATATACATGAAATGAAAACACATGATCATAAATCAAATCCAAAAAAAATGGGAATATAAGTTTAAAAATGTATGTATCATCAAACCAAGCAATACAAGCACATTTCATGGGTTCAAATAGGCATTCAAGCACAATATAAATAGATTTATTTGTGGCCCACGATATGTACAAGTATAAATCCTAGTGTTGACAAAAACGAACATATAACTAATATTCAAATCATGAAGCATCAAATTTTGAGAAAAATAGAATCATGTGTCAATCTCAAAAGTAATTTGAAGAATAAATAACTAGTATAAATTGTTTTTGAAAAAACTAGTTAAGGATCCTTCAAATATATCAAATCTTATGTTTTTCATAAACATAACTAGATACATAAAAATTTAAACATTCATGGTCTATAAAGCTCAAAAATGATTTTAACAAAAGTGTGAGTGTTAAACGATCATGTAAATAGCATTTTTATGAAATAGTCATTGAAGCTCATAAGTCACATTTTTAACAAAACACGAAAAATCATTTTTCATCAAAACACTAATCTTCATGATATATGTATGATTAACCCAATCCTAACAATACACATACATATCCCAAATATAAAAGAGTCTATTAATGATGTTTGCATGAAGGCAAGAGACTCACGGGTATACATGTATATTTATTAGATTTGAATTAAAAATACATATACATGAAGTAAAGCATAAAAAAAAGGCAAAACATGGATAAAAGAGAATCGTCAAAACTAGTCTATACATATGCATATAGTGGATACAAATGAGCATGAAGTTCAAATATATATGAGTCAATTGTAGTTCACTATTCATATATGTATAAATGCAAGTTTGACACATTCTACATCTAAGCATGTAAATACCACATGAAGCACGCAAAATATGAACATGCTATGAATATGATAAATGAACTAGCATGTACATAAAAAATAGGAGTTTAGAGATTGTTACCAATACCAAAGCTCCTAACATGGTGGTTGTCCCACCAAAGCTCCTTGATAGTGATGCGTCTAAGATGTGCCCATAAAGTCCATTGCATCCACTACCAAGCACCAATTCTCTCACGTTTGTGAGAGCCTTCACCTACATCAAAAGCAAATGGTGGGGGTTTTGGTACCCATAATTTCTTGGGTCCTTTGGGGTTAGACTTGTAAGGAACCCAAAATCTTTTATAATTAGCAAAGTTTAGAGAATTAATATTATCATAACAAAACTTTGCTAAATGGCCTTTGCGGCCACAATGTGTACATATGTACACCTTAGTATGCTTATGTGTTGAATTGTGATCATGGTGTGCAACATAAGCATGATGATGTGCATGAGAATGTGGAGCTTGTTTCTTTGAAAACATAGACTCCAATCTAGTGTGGTTGAATGCACAAGAGTTCAAAGTTGAACTCAAATCATCCATTTTATTTTTCAAATCTTTAATCTCATTAGTGGTGGCATGAAAAGCATGATGAGATAAAGAATCATTTTTCTTTTTCTTTGTGAAATAGAATCTTTTTCTTTTTCACAAATTTTTCTTTTCAAAGATTTATTTTCTTGAAAAACAACTTCCTTTTGTTTTTCACACCAAATCAATCTTATTTTTCAAAGACATATTTCCTTCACATAAATCATTCAATTTTGACATGAGGGAAACATTTTCATTTTCAAACTTCATTTTCTTTTTCTAAACATGCAATTTTAGTTTTAAAGAATCATTCTCTTTTAGCATGCAATCAAAATCCTTTTTATTTTTCTTATTATCTTTTTCTAAGCATGCAATGTTATCTCTAAAGAATCATGTTCTTTATGCATGCACGCAATGTTCTTTTTCAAATTTTATTTTCCTTTTTCATCATGTCATATTTTTCAACAATAGATGACAGAAAGTAGATAGCTCATCATTGACATGTCCTCATCATCGGATTCGGTGTTTACCTCAAGGGGTTATCCCCTTGGACCATGTAGCACTTGTTGGAGGTGTCGCTTCCAACATCCGAGTCACTCCCCGCATAGTATAGATCTTTTTCGCCGAGGGAGGTGATGATGTTCCATACTACAAAAGCCCGATTCAACATTAGAAACCCTAGATAAATAATCATCATTTAGGTGTTGATTGATAGCATGAAGGGCTTTAGCATTAGCCTTCAAAGTACTTGCTATTATTAACATATGAATTATTAGTGGTAGCAAGATATACATGAATGCCTAAGGCCTTGAGGTACAATGACATCTTAACCTTCCAAATTTGGATGTTAAGATGTCAAAGGTGGGTGGTGACATGAAGTCCATGGTTTGTACAAATATTGTGATTAGCCTAAAAATAAGGATCTTTTACTCTAGGTTGTTAGACCAATCAGAGTACCAAGCTCTGATACCAATTGTAGGTTCACCTAGAGGGGGGTGAATAGGTGATGACTAATCTAATGGTCACTTAATGCCAAATGATGCCAATAATGCGGAAGCCAAAGCAATTATGACCTAATTAAATCTTTTACACTAAACACCACGTATAACCAAAGAGTGTTGCCGAATTCCCCGTGAAGGGCTCTGGACAAACTCCTCTAGATTCCCCTTGAATGTGTTGAGGTGCCGCGTTGGCTCTCTTGGTTGAATACAAGTGCTAGCAACAATCCCACGCAAGTATATCAATTAAGCACACAAAGAATATCTAGCATATAAAGATGAGCACAATAAAAGTATGCAAGATATAAAAGAGAAACAAAGAGAGAGAGAGAGAGAGAGAGAGTGAGCAATCGCAAACACAAGGGTATGTTTAGAGGTTCGAGCACACTTGCTCTACATCCCCGCCTTCGACACGCGAAGGATTTCCACTATGCAAGATCCCAATGGATCTCTCCTCGGTGCCGCAACACCTACAAGCCCTCGGACTCTCTAGTCCCGTACACACCGCAAGCTCACTAGCTCGCCGAGGCCGCACCTCAAACCACCGAGTCCGCAACCGAACTCAAAACAACGCGGACACACACGTCCGCCTCCTCAAAGTAACAAATGAAGTCTTTGGTGATCACAACACTTTGATCACCTAAAAACAATCTCACTACAACACACCTATAGGATGAATAATCAATGGATAGCTCAAGTGTGGTGTGAGAGAAACAAGGATGAGAGTGGTGAAAAACTCAAAGAATCACTTAAAACACTCTTGTAAAATCTTCTCTTTAGATAGGAAATATTTGCACTCAAATATGTGGAGAAAACCCTTTCAAAAGAATGGGAAAAACTGGCTCAAAGCTCTCCTAAACTTTTTGCAAAACAGTCCCCAAACCCCAAATATATAGGCTGTCAAAAACTAGCCGTTGGGGCTTTGTCAGAAATGCCGGTCGACCGGTGCGGTGACCGCCAACGTCGGATTTCTGACCGTTGGAGCCATGGTCGACCGCCTGGGTCGACCGACCCACTGGAGCTGAGAGTCTAACTCTCTGTCGGTCAACCCGTGCGGTCGGCCGAACTTTCCAAGAGCAGAGCTCTCTGGAGCGGTCGACCGGCACGGTCGGCCGTCCTCCAGTGCACAAAGGCGTGCACGTTTGTGCACGTCGGTCGACCGAGCCGGTCGAACGACTTCAGGATTAGTCGACTATAAAGGAAGCAAGTCGACTTATCTGAAGCCTGAAACAGTTTTCTCTGGGATTAAAAGTTAGTCTTTTTGGCTCAAATAAAATCCCATAAAATACATAAAAATCTACAAAAATAGTTTAACCAATATACTTTGATATACAAACATGCTTGCACAAAATCAAGGCATGTTAAAAAAAATTGGACTATTTTTGTAAGTTGGAAATATTTGGCTCA